>JAJOOI010010843.1:0-78653 GCA_029582585.1 Solanum bukasovii
TAACTTAAACCATGAATTAGTGAGTAGAATAGAGTCTACGCACTATGGGTGGAAGGACCCATGAGTTCAACACCACATACCTTGAGTTTTTTTTTTTTGAAGGTCTTGAGAGTGTCTTCAATGGAAGCTTGGAACTTGGAGCAAGAGTCTCTTCAATCTTGAGGAAGGTTTTGGATTATGGTTGTTGAGAGAAGTTGAGAGAAAATGTGTCTAAGTATGGGAGAGGTGTTTTGGGAAATGTTTTAGAGATGAGAATTGAACTAATGGTATATAGGAAATAACATATGCCCTTTGGAAAAATGGTCCAACACTTAGAAAAAAAATGAGGCGGGTGAACAGTAAAAACGCTCACTGGAAATTGCCTTTCCTGCCGGACAGATTTTACGAAAATGGGCATAACTTCTTCGTCCGAACTCCGAATAAGGTGAAACGAAGTGAGTTAGGTAGATAACTCAAAGGGCTTTCCATGTATATGTTATTGGCCACCCAATAATTTTTGTGCTAGGAGATATGACCCTCCAAAGTAGACCCTCGAAAAAGTCTTCACTTGGAAATTTTGGATTTTGATACGGTTGCTCTAAAATTTGAGTTAGACCCATTTCCCACTCAATTTGACCCCCTAAACAAGAATATGAAGTCGGATTTTTGAAAAAAGAAACGGATTTTTTTATATATAGCTAAACAAGTTTCCGGTAACTACCGAAGCACATTTTTAAGAACTTTTTGGGTCATTTCAAAACTTTAAACAATTGTGACCTTTCTTTAACCCTTCACCTTTAATCCTCATGAGATATGGTTTGATGGAATAGCCAACTTAGGCCAAAATCCTAAGTTGGGGGTGTGATGAAAAGAAAAGGTAAATGAAGAAATGTAAAGAAATTCCCCTTTACCCATGGTTTTGAAAAAGATGGAACTCCTCCATACAAAAAAAAAGAGAAAAAGAAAAGAAGAAGTAAAAAGAAAAAGAATGAAAAAGTTGTGAAATAAAGTTGCAAAAGAAATTTGGTTTCCGGCATTCCATGGAAAGTGAATAATGAGGTGAATTTTAAGCATGAATGAAATTGTTGATGAAAACGAAAGAGAGTGTTGTTTATACAATATATCATGACGATAGCAGCCACTCAACCTAAATGACCATACATTCGCACTCAGCCCCGTTACAATCCTTGAAAAGACCTTTTTGATCTTGAGTTAGCAGAAACAAGTGTTGCTTTGAAAATAAAGACAAACCTGTGGGTGAAGTCATGCATGTGTTTATCTTTGCGAGTGTCAGAGTTGTATGTGACTTCGGTGCTTGAATTTTTTGTAGATTATTGTGTGAATATTGAATCATTCTTTCTGATTGAGCTTGAACTTGCATTTGAAGCAGGTATTCTGAGCTTGAGAATCTTTGGTAATGGTGAGTCATAACGTGAACCTTTGAGTGCACAACTAATCCTTGCATGAGTAAGTTTAAATCTTGTTGTGTGCATTCATGATTGAGTTTTGTGTAGCACTGCTTGAGGCATGTTTCTTGAACTGCTGAACTTGAGTTTTACTTGCGGATAAGCAAAAGCTTTAGTCAGGGGTGTTGATGAGTCAAAGATTTTGACTCATTTAGGGCTTTATTAATAATGGTTTAGAGTCCTCAGATGCTTATTTTGTGCCAACAATTGATATAAAACCATTGATATTTAGATATATGCATTGAGAAACATATCTAGGACAAAAATGGACAATAGATACAACACGAGCAAAACAGAGAAGGGAAAACAACCCTGAGGATCGCCTATGTCACTCAGCGACTGGCCAAGTTACCACTCCACCGCCTAAGTTACTGAATGCTAAGGCTGGATTATGAGCTATTTTGGTGAGTAACAGTACAACTCAGAGCTACGTTGATCGCATCCACGACAGATGACCAGGTTGCCAAAAGTACTGATAGATATCCAGATAGGTGCAACTGGGCAAGACGAAATGAAAAATGGTGCATCGTTGAACGAGATGGCAATCCCCACCTGGCTCTCCTAAAACTACGGTTGTGGGACTAAGAAAAGGTTAAAAATGAAGGCAACACAAAGGAAAATTAGTGAATCGCCAAATTAACGGCTAAGCTGGACTTACCTCGTGATTGGTTTCAATTAGCCACACATCAAACTTACATAAACTATTTTTTTCAAGAGAGAGAAAGTATTAAAAAATGTAAGGAACAAAAGATTGAGAGCAACAGCACTACTATTGTGGATTTCAAGTGATTTTAGCAAGGTTTTTCATTGAGATTTTGTAATTGAGAAGATTTTAGTTAATTTTACCTTTCAAATTTTGTTTAACCAGCTATGGAAAATGTGGCAGGTATTGAATTTCATCTTTCATCATGAGTGGCTAAAACCATAACCTTGGGGGTTTGACATTGTGACCATTTAATGCATTCTACCAAATGGGTGTTATTGATTAATGATTGCTGGTGTTAATCTGAAGCATGTTCAAATAAATATGGTGGTTTCACTTTATTATTGCACATTTAGTGTGGTAGATTTCATAGTTTTGTGTTTTCTCGAGAGAGAAGTAAATAATCAACGTGGTAATTTGGCATCCTTAGTAGTAGGTCTTGACAGTTTCAGCTTGAGAGAGTGAAAGTTAAGACCCAACCTTCGTATATATCTTGAAAGAGTAGATTTGATGAGAACGTGGGCAGGTTAGTTTGGGGATAGTGTTGAGGTTCAACAGAACTCAATGTAAATGAAGCAGTTGTTCGAGAGAAAATTGTTTTACTTAAATCCCATACTATCCACAATGGATTAACATTATCGATAATGGTATACACCCATTAGGTTGAATTCAGCATTGGTTAGCCAACCGCCAAGTGTTTTTTCTAGTTATCATGTTTTTTTGTGTTAATAATTTGAAGTGGATAATTATTAACCTTTAAGTGTGTTTTGCTCAACTGCAAAAGTCATCGTCATACTTTCTCAGTGGAATTCAAAGAAGGCTACTCTCTGTGAGATCGACCCCAATTCAATTGGTTCGGTTATATACTGACTAAAGATCACTGACACTTAGAATTGGATGAAGTATCCTTGATACGTAAATCAATGTTCCTTATCCATGATTATTGACTAAATATGAGAATGAAGAATGGTAAGTACATCTATGGTGGCCTAGAAGTGGTACTTAGTATGAATGGTAGTATGGAATGCCATTCCTACAATGACCAAGTATAGCTTAAAGTGACTAAAGATGATAGTTCTAATGTGTTGTAATGACTTACATGATGATTACGCTTGTATCTTATGCCTTTTACACGATAGTTCATGATGTTTTTCAAATGGCATATAGCATGGTTTTCATCCAAAATGTCATTTTAAGTATAATATTTGCATGGTTATCATATTTTGTACATTTTTGTGCTAACCCATATTTTTTCTACATTTTTACAAAGTGTAGGTTGCGGATCTTAAGGTGACTTCTAGTGTTCAAAGATTGGGTTGGTTTTCTCCAAAGCTAGTTGGTGAGTCCTCATGGTTCAAGGAGGAGAGTTGTCATTTCTAGTTTCTTTTATGTCATTTTACATTTTGGACTATGTTGAAGGGTTGTGACCCTATCTTTGATTCTATAGTTGTATTAGATGGCCATGTGAGACAAAGTTAGACTTCCGCTGTTTGTTTTTGAATAAAGTCTTTGATTGTATGGATTAGAAATTTTAAATTCCGTACCATTTTCTTATGTCTTATGTTATTAATGCTATGAGACTTGTATGAGGCTCTTCGGAGTCTTGTACGCCATGTTACGTCTAGGGTGTAGGCTCGGGTCGTAACATGCAACTTCACCAATTTATATGTCATCATCAACCTCATCGTGGTGGGCTTTGGAGCCCCTAACCTAGTTGGTTGTAAATGGTGAATTGCATCATATTAATACTTTCCTCCAGATCACATAAAGCATTTTCGAACTCGAAGGTGCCAATGGTGCATGGTTTACTAAATGCACATGGATCCTCTTAATTTTGCACAAATTACCTTGTAGAAATAGCGTTACAATGGTGAAGATTATTTGCTGGTTCAAACCTTGCAGCTGTCTTTTTTGTATGAAGTACTTCATAAACTTAGCATAACTCACCATCTGGTCTAGAGCTTCTACAAGCGGAATATTCATCGATAGATGCCGAAGTTAGGTATTTGTTGTAAAGGCAAAGTTACCTCTGCTGCAACTTCTTTCGTCCTTGACGGCTTCTCTACCTCTCTAGTTACCTATGAGTCATCCACAATTTTTGCAACAACCTCTGCTTCCTCATCTCTTTCTAAGCTCTCTCTCTGCTAAATAGTTGTATGTTTTGGTTCAAGAAGTTATTTACGACTTTTCGTAGTGATAGGCATGCAATGCCGATCTTTCTTTGGGTTTTGAATGGTTTCACTAGTTAGTGTTGCATTCTTACTTTGATTTAATGATGTTGACAATTACCTCAATTGTTGATCCAACTGCTTGATGTATGTCCAATGTGAGTCAACAATATTAGTTATACTGGAAAAATCATTCTTCGGCTTTTTCACTCCAACATATGTCGATTCAACTTTTTGAAAAACTTTAGGTTAAATGTCCTCCATCCTAGAACCACTGGAACTATTTTGTGCTCGATCTCAATTAAAGGTATATGCATACCGCTGCGTTCATTTTTATACCCTTTCTTGTTCTACTAGTTACCTTACTCACGCTTACCTGGTCTATCATATTTTCCATCTCTTTGATAATTCCGACCTTGATTTCCTAAATTATATCCTTGGTTGCCCGAGTTATAATTCAGGAAACCCCCTGGTTGCTCAAGTATTTTTGCATCCTCATCTAGGTCAACATTCTTTACTTTAGCATTTACTTTTTCTAGACCCACCATGATGTGCTTCATGAGCATATCCATCTCAGTCCTCATATGGGCCATGTCTTGTTACGTTTCTTCTTCACTCTTTCACTTCTCAACTGAGAGTTTAAAATTTAACCCAAGATCTCCTACCTTTGCATCCCTGGTGTGCTAGGCCCTGTTGTTCATGGAGACTTCATCCATGTCTGACATAATCTCTAGAAATGGATTCTTCATGAAAGATCCACCACATAATGCATCCACTACTGGTTTAGTTACAAAGTTAACTGAACTATCGAATGCCTACTTTAAATACTTATCAGTGAGGGAATGCATTGAGAACTTCTTTAGCTTTTAACTGAATCTCCACCAAGTGTCATTCATTGATTAACTTGGTTGTTACTTATGGGTACCTATCTCGTCCTTCATCTACAACTCTTTTGCCTCGGGGAAGAATCTCTCCAAGAATGCCTCCTTTAATTCAGCCCAGGTTCTAATTGAGTCATGTGGCAACTCATTTAGCAGTTTGTCGCCTCCCCAGTTAGAGACAACGAAAAGAATCTCAGCCTCATAGTAGTTTGGATGACTCCATGAATCTCCGCTAACTTGCAAATCACCACAAAGCTCATCAAGTGTTGGTTGGCATCATCACCAACAACTCCTCAGAACATTCCTTTCAAGTTCAATAGTTGAATCATGGTGCTAGTGATAATGAATTTCACTCTTAGAGGTAGCATGATAAGCCTTCAAGGCTGTCACATCTTCTGACTGGCGACCTCCGTACTCACATGCCTCCACTCGCATGGTGAAGGCGTCCAACGCCAACCTATGGGCTGCAATTATCTCTCTCCAGTCTTTCAGTTCATCTTGGATAGGGCAAGGGCAGCAGAAATGGCACGTTCAATCAATCCCCTGACATCTGCCTCAACCCGAGAGGCACGCACATCAGCCGAATGGGCTAGGTGGCTCATTCGATACAACATGGCTTATGACAATGGGGGACGGGAGACAGTAGCAACAATAGTAGTAGTAGTTTATGAAGAACTAGGTGTACCTTGATGTAATTCTCAAAAGGAATGACAATTAAAATGCAAAAATTGAAAGAAAAGAAGTAAAGATAAATAGATAGACACACAAAGAGCAAACAAAAAGCAACCAAAGGGTATATTAAACCCTAAGACCTCAGTTTGTTTATCCTACAATAGCACCTCAAGGGAATCGAATTCAAATTGCAACCCTTATTTTTAAGCAACAATAAATTAAAAGCTTTACCAAGCTCTCAACACTCATACATGAGTTTTCAATGTTTAATATTCAGAATAGTCTACCCTAAAATGAACCCAAACTACCTACTTATTTTATTAGGCAATTTTACCAAAAAGGGGCCCAAAAGTGACCTAGAATAACCAAATGGCGATCCAAGACGGGCTTTCCTAATGTACTTGGAAATCCGCCCATTGGTCGGTGATGCATTCTGCTCCTAGCCAGGTTTCAGAACTTTGGGCGAGCTGGGTTCATCGCCCAAGCAGTTGGGTATTCTGCTGACTGGTCCTGGTTTGCCAAAACGGCAGTGTTGTCCTCTTTCTTCCGTTCATTTCTCCAAGCGATCTTCCATTCCTAAGAACATCTCCTTTCCATCAATACAACCACAAGAAACTCCATCCTTGTGAGCGATTCTTCAATACATTGAAGTTCCTAATCTTGGCTATGAGTGAAAGGTCTTGAAGAAATATGAATTGCATCATTCTTCCCTTCTTGAAAAGGATTCTTCCTCGACTTCACACCTTACGAAACCATTGGGAATGCAAACAATAACAAGATCTGCATGGTATGAAGGTTAGAGTTAGCAATAACTATTTTATTACCATGCCAAGGATTCACAAATTTAACATATAACCAAGGATAAAAAAGATCAACAAAGGGTTTGTAACCCAGCAAAACAAGTGATACTTGGCTACTTAAAAAACATTGACAAAAGGGATAGAGCGAAGGAACAAATACACTTCACCAACCACAAATTTAAACCCTCATTAGTTCCAGAACAAGCACGATTCCCCCTTTAGGTCAAGCAGCACATCAACATTCTCATACCTAAGTGCAAAGGCATAAACAAAGTTGACACAAATTAAGACTCCATCCAATGAACTAGATAACTTCAACAATGGAATTATTCCCAATTCATGAGTGGGTTCAAGTACAAAAGTATTCCCCACCCAAATGGGCAAACATACCTCATTCAAGCACATAGGATCAAGTAGTAACACCACGTAAGAATCATATGAATGAAGGATGTTGTTACTACCATACTCATCATACTTGAAACCAATACTGGGTCAAATGGAAATGGCTTACATAGTATCGAGTCAAGGAGACTCTCATTTTCCCTATTGATACCACTACTAACATATTATTTGCTACCCATACAAATATGAGTATCATCATATGCAAGTATATAATATTGACTCCTCGAGTCCAAACCTTGGAACACCATGTGGACTACATGCATAAACATATCATCATAACATGAGGGTTAGTACAATGCTTAGCATTAAAAACATTGATCGGAGGCGATTCAAACTCAAGGAACCACCGAGCATCGTCTATTATCATGGCTATTAAGCCCATAGATGGAGTACAAGGACATTGGCTATTCTTCTTGTCAACAAGATAATACCACCCAATAGTTGACACCTCTACAAGTTCAAATACTCTCAAACCTTCACCGGGATCAAAATGATAATAGATCCACATAACTAGATAATACAAACAAGTATAGACCTCAATGATATCCCGATCCACATGCAATGAACCTTACATCCAAATATTGGACTCATCATATGCAACGAGATAGTAAGTAAGGTACAAACCTCACCTTCTCTTGCTAAATATCTCCTACCCCCATAATATGCACAATCAACAAGATCATGTTCAAAACAAGAGTAACGAAAGGAGTTTAGGAAACAACTTTTCCTCATAAACAATGTAGGCTCCTCAAGTGGATTGTAAACCCTAAAGAAAGACTTTCCACCATATGGTAAGGTATAAACAATTTCACCCACATTATGCGCACCATTTCGGCCAAGCATCCCCACACAAATACCACAGTTCAAGTTATTACCAGGGTCAAATGGAAAGGAAATTCATAAACGTGGATCAATTGCGCTTCCTTTTATCAGATTGGCACTCTTACCTTCCCCAAACATTCTCCACTCAATAGCGTGAGCATCATGATATGCAAACAAGTAATCGAGAAAGGTGTTGCCTAAATACAGTTAAATCAAGGGGTTTCTAACTTTCGCCTACACTCTAAATTCTAGAGAATCATAACTCATACAAAGCAATGGAACACACAAGGAGAAAGTAACAGTTAACACATACAAAATCCCTTTTGACTTAACAATACCATTCCAAATAAATGTACTATTATCTTCAAAGAAGGATTTCCATCTTTAAGAAGTATGTCATTGCACCATAGCGGATTCTTAAACAATTGAAGAACATTAGTGAGATTTCCACCTCTGGCAAGGGTGTCATCACACCATAGTGGATTCTCAAACAACTTAACAACATTTTCATGAAACAATGATACCACATTGGAAGCATCATCATATTTATGGCATGGAGAGAAATGAGCCATCTTGGAAAACACACATAACTATTGAGCTTATCAATCATATCATCTAATCTAGGGATAGAATGAAGATACCTTACAATGATTTTGTTAATGGCCTGACAATCAACACGTCTGCGCCATGCTCCATATTTCCTTAACAAAAATAGAACCGGAGCATTGCATAAACTTGTACTTTCCTTCACAAAGCCCTTGCTGAGGAGTTCCTCAACTTTCCTTTGTAGATCTTTGATATCCTCCAAATTAATTTAATAATCCTGTTTGTTTAACCTTTATAAGCCTACCACGAAGTAAATTTGGTGCTCAATCCCCGAAGAGGGGCCACTCCACTTGACAGCCCCATTAAAAGGGCATCATTAGAATTCCGCAAAAGAAAGAAAATACAAAATGGAAGTGAAGAATTAGATGAGTTAGCTTGAGACACATGATCCCAATGTGGGATAAGGATCAAAAAACTTTCTACCTCCACATACTCCCTTATCTCTTAATTCTTAGCCAACAATACTTATAATTTTCCTTTCAACTTCCTTATTTCTTCTTCTTCGTGGCCTTCGACCTCCGCATGTCCCTCCTTCTTCTTTTTGTTATCCCTCAACTCAATGATCTTTTGATACATTTCCTTAACTTGAGATGGTGATATATGATGAAGGACATACATACATCCATTCGATACAAGTGAATAAGTGTTGGTTCTGCAATCATGTTTTGTCAAACAACCATATTTCCAAGGCCTCTCGAGTAGTACATGACAAGCTTGCATTGGGATCACATCACATAGGACTGCAACTTGGTATTTCCCAGTTTGGAACTTGATTAACACTTATCTATGCACCGTCAATTCCTTACACTCAGTCAAGCATTGATGTTTGTAAGGCTTAGGAAGCTTAGTGGTAGGAAGCTTCAAGAAATCCACTAAAGTGGTGCTATCAATGTTTGCACAACTTCCATAATCAATGATCAAGGAACATACATTACCCTGTATGAGGCACTTGGAATGATAAATATTCTCTCTTTACTTTGGTTAAAAATGGTCTTGCTAGTCATAGTTTTCTTTACAACATACGTTGGTAAGATGAACTGTCCTTGTTTTGGCCAAGCCTCATCCTTTGTGAACTTCCTCATCAAACAATCAAGCACACCAACTTTTCTACCCTTACACGGGTCTTGTTCCTCATCTTAAACACTTCTAGGGGTTTCCCCTTTACAACTTTCGTCTTGATTGATCGGTGTTGGGTTAACGCTTTATGGGAAGTTTCAGGGGGTGATTATAGGATTAAATTGATCCTCCATCATGGAAAAGCTATCTTGTTAATCGGCCATAGTTCCTTCCTCCATTCCTATTTTCCGACTCACATTAGTAAGAGCCCCTATGAGAGATTTTAAGGTAACTTCCCTTTAGGTGGGCTGGTTTCACTTCCGGTTGCCATGGTACCTACCAATTAAGACAACTTAAAGAAAAGAACAAACAACGTTAGCGGTAATAAAATGAAATCACATATACTCATGTTTACACACTTTTGATTTCCTCTTCAATTGGTGTGGCTAAGGTTGAAAATTGCTTATAATCGGTTGATCACAAACTGTCAAATTCTACTCTTGGCCGGAATGGATTCTTGTTTTGAGAAAAGACGAACGACTCGATTAAAGCGAAGAAGACTTGAATCAAGATGTTAAATATGAAGTAAAACGAATAGAAGTATGAAAACAAAAGGCAGTAACATAGAAGTGAATTAAGGAACAAATGATCAACAAGTAGATCAATTAAGAGTTGTAAATCAGTTTAGGAATCTTGAGAAGGAATGAGAATTAAAGAAAAGATACTAAGGAATTAAAACCTGTTATTAGGAGCGTAAAATGAGTTTCGATCACCAAATGCCCTTTTGTCATCGCCAAAAGTAAAGTTTAGCTCGCCAACTTGAAGATGGGATCGCCAAACTTGACAGTCCTCCAAGGGAACTCGGTGATTGGGGAGGCAGTTCGGCGGAGTGCCGAATGGACTCGGTGAGTAAGGCTGAGCTGGCTCAATGTTACAGTGTCTATGGGTCGATTCGACGACTAACCTGCCCAATGGAAGAGGCGCCGAGTGGCTTGGCGATCAAATTCGAGCTCGCCAAAAGTTCCAGCACCTGCTCCTAAAGACCCCTGAATTTGTGCTCCTGTGGTCCCCCCACTTATCCCTCTAATCTTCACCCTTTTTGGTGGATTCCATTTTGTGCAAACAGCTATCGACTGTCGCTTTCTTCTCTTTTGGAATCAAACTCCCTATTTTTGAATATTCCTTCTCTTTGAAGGTTTGAATATATCTCAAGAACACAAAAACAAGATGAAGATCCAAAAATTAACCCTCACCAATTTCAGCTCGGAATTTCACAAAAATTGAGATACTAGCTCTACTTGATATAGGGAACATCACCCAATACTTTGTAGCTCTCAGTTCCTTGCAAAGACTTTAAGATTTTAAGACCCATTTGCATCTTCGTCAAGCTTCTTCAATCTTCACTGGTGGAATCTTCAATAGTTAACAAAACTCCTTCAAATCTCAGACCTAGACTCAAATAAGGTTAGGGAACACTAATACCACCTTAGAAACTTTAAACAAGACACAAATCAACAAAACCATTTTTGGGTTTTCTTCAAAAATGATTTTGAACACTTTTTCTTTAATGGTACCAACAAACCCTGAGACTAGAATTGTTAGGACTAATATAAGCTCGTCTCCAATACCAAATGATGTAATTCTCAAAAGGAATCACAACTAAAATGCAGAAATTGAAAGACAAGAAGTAAAGATAAATAGATAGACACACAAAGAGGAAACACAAAGCAACAAAAGGGTATATTAAACCCTAAGGCCTCAATTCGTTAATCCTACAATAACACCTAACTCTTACAAAGACCTCAAGAGAATAAAATTCACCTTGGAACCCTTGTTTCTAAGAAACAATCAAACAAAAGCTTTACCAAGCTCTCAACACTTATGCTTGAGTTTTCAATTTTCAATATTCAAAATAGCTACCCTACAATGAACCTAAACTACCTATTTATAGTTTTAGGAAATTGTTACCAGAAAGGGGCCCAAAAGTGACAGGATTGACAAAAGGGAGATCCAAGTTGGGCTCGCCTAATCCACTTGGCGATCCGTACATTGGTCACCGATGAATTCTACTCCTAACGAGGTTTTGTAACTTTGGGCGAGCTAGGTTTATCACCCAAGCCCTTGGGCGATCTGCCGACTAATCTTGGATCGCCAAAAGGGACAGTAATGTCCACTCTCTTCTGTTTATTTCCCTAATAGATCTTCCATGCATGTGAAGCTCTCCTTTCCATCAATTAAAGATCAAGATATTCCTTCCTTGTGAGCAATTCTTCAATACATTGGAGTTCCCAAAATTGGCTATGAGTGAAAGGTCTTGAGGCAATTTGAATTGCTTCATACCTAATGGCTCGCCGGGCTAAGCGGAACAGGTAGTGTCTGCCTTTAAAGTATCCACATCGAAATATTGGGATGTATCCACCGGTGTTGTCCTCCTCTATTCAGCCTCATCTCTAGTGTACTCAGCCTCGATCTTCAGGATATCAGTAGAGGAAGTGGGGTTCACTTCCACATCTGACTTTTGCCACAAAGGGCACTCTAGCTCGCTGGCACAACTCTGTGATAAGCACATATAATGGTAGCGATGTCTGGATGTACTTTGCCGTCATGGCCATCTCCTGCTCAATAATCATCCCTAGATTCAATCTATCCCGGTGAATAATAGATCCTACTAAGGCTACCTTCGGGTGCTAAAGAATGGACTTATTTTGTGATGGCATGAGTGTACTGCTAATAAACCGGAACTAGTATTTAGCGGTAACGTATATGTCACGACCCAAGGGTACCCTCTAGATTTAATAAGGCAGATGGAACCCTAAAAGGATCCATGTATGCCACGTAGCATATCATAACATTACCAATACAACAACAAGAGTAATTTTCAATTAAGGTATAATAGTTTGGATTCATGGTTAATTGTTTATCCATGAAGTCTTCAAACCTTCAATTTCAAAGTTGGAAATTCTCCATAACTAAGGGTTTTCATTCTAGATCATCGATTCTTTCTCAAAACATTTTTAATGGTTTAATTATCATTTAATGATATTGAATTGCTGTTTTATAGTGATTTTAAGATAAAATCCCCCATGAATCCATGATTCCCCATAACCCTAATTTATGCTTTTGATGTGGATGAATTGTAGTAAGATGAATGTTATGCAATTGTTCTTGTAATGGTTTAGTTACTTGACTTATGTCATTATTCATTCCTAAATGGTAGTAATTCTAGGTGTGTTGGTGAATTGTGATTCATGGCCTTCAAGGGAAAATTATGAAGAATTGATGTATAATCATGTTGCTATGTATATGCTTTGTGATTTCAATAAAAAGTAATGTGATCTTGACTACAATGCAATTATGTTATTATTGAAAGGTTATTCTCACTTATACACTTGTGAATGATAATGACATATGGTGAATGGTTTATTCAATGTAATGACTCACCTTGAATCGGTAGGTTTAGGGCATCATATGCTTGTGTAATTGAAAGTGATCTTGATTGATGTACATTGAATTGGTAGGCTTAGGGCATCCTTTTCTTGTGTAACAAAGGTATCTTGACTTAATGAACATTGAATAGGTAGGCCTAATGGTGGTAGCCCTTTCATGTATTTAATAATGAACCTTTAATCGGGAGACCTAATGGTGGTAGCCTTTACATAGATGTTTAATGAAGTATTCTAAGGCTATGTGTTGAACCAGTAGAATTAATGGTGGTGTTCCTTTTATTGATGAGTCTATTAACTAATGTAATGATGAACCTTGAATCGGTAGACTTAATGGTGGTGGCCCTTTCTTGAGGATACAATGAGCTATCTTGATAATGTACCTTAAATCGGTAGACCTAATGATGGTGGACCTTTCATGTGTAATAATGTATTTTGGGTTGGTAGACCTAATGGTGGTGGCCCTCTCAAGTATAATAATGTTAATGAGAATGAAATATTGTATGGAAATTTAAAGTTTAGTACTTAGTTGATATGGTAAGATTGAAGCTCTCCCAATGTTAGGCCGTGATTCAATGAACATCTTTATTATCCCATACCTATGCGCCCATATAGGTTATTAGCTAGTGGATCCACCTAAGCTAAAATGTTACCATTTATACCTTAGGAAAGTAGACCAACTTTTTTCGGTGTGGGACATGACATCGGATTCCATGTTAAGCTCACATGGTCTAAATCTGTTAGGTCTTATTCCCATCATGTGAGTTATGGGCTATCGTTACTCAAGATGTTCTATGAAGTGTGGGTGGTAGTATGGGATGCCATTCATGCATTGCATGAGTAGGCTTTGAGAGGGCTATGGTATGTTTCTCTAATGTCATAATGTGTAATGAAACGAATGTGCTCTTGATGATTCTAATGAGAATGTTGACTTAAAGGATTAATGTAATTATTAATGCTTAACTTGGATTGTATTATGAGTTGCTTTCCTTGTCATGACTTATTAAATGCGAATGTTCCTTATCCATGATTATTGACTAAAGATGAGCATGAAGAATGGTAAGTACTTCGATGGTGGCCTCAAAGTGGTACTTAGTATGAATGGTAGTATAGGAGGCCATTCCTACATTGCACAAGAATAGCTTAGGGTTACTTAAGATGATGGTTCTAATGTGTGGTAATGATTTACATGATGATTATGCTTATATCTTATGACTTTTACACTATAGTTCATGATGTTTCTAAATTGGCATATAGCATGGTTTTCCGGCAAAATGTCCTTTTTAAGCATGATTTTTCCATGGCTATCATATTTAGTACATTTTTGTGCTAACCTATATTTCTTCTACATTTTTACAAAGTGTAGGTTCCTGATCTTAAGGTGACTTCTAGTGTTCAAAGCTTGGATTGATTCTCTCCAAAGCTAGTTGGTGAGTCCTCATAGTTCAAGGACAAGAGTTGTCATTTCTACTTTTTTTATGTCATTTTACGTTTCAGACTATGTTGAAGGGTTGTGACCCTATCTTTGATTCTAAAGTTGTATTAGATGGCCAAGTGAGACAAAGTTAGACTTCTCCATTTTGTTTTTAAATAAAGACTTCAATTGTAAGGATTAAAGTTTAAAATTCCATACCATTTTCTTATGTCTTATGTTATGAATTCTATGAGGCTTGTATGAGGCTATTTGGAGTCTTGTACGCCGTGTTACGTCTGCGGTGTAGGATTGGCTCAAAACAAACATGGTATCAGTGCACAAGATGTAACACCCCGAAAATGCTAACAAGAGTCGCGTGTCGATAAACCACTGCTTAATTACTACAATATGAAATAATGTTATATTTGCAACCTTGCTTAAAATAATTGTCATCGTATTTTAATGTATTGTATGGGGGTATTTGCGTAATGTTTTAATTAGAAATATGTATAGCTTTAAAAGGAGGTGAAGGATATATATATATATATATATATATAGGTGTATATGTATTCAATTGGGCAGCACACAATTATTTGGGCAGCCAACTTTTAGGGACAACTGTGTATATGATAAGCACCTCTTGTGTTACTATATTTTGACACCTCCCCTTAGGAAATTCGTCTTAGCTGAAGTATAAGTCCCTTAGAACATTATCTAACCTGTTGTTCTTCAATATCACAAGTGAAAATCTTGGTCCTTTTGGCTGGAATCGAGTTACACTCTTCTCTTTGGTAAGTAGTAAATCCTATTTTTGATCTAGGTAGTGTTTAGTAGATTAAGCATATCTCGTTCTGTAGAACTCCGTTTTCAGTGAATAAATATGTTTTAGAAAGCTAATTCATGTACCTGTAACTCTTTAGTTTATGTAAAACTCTAATATATCTGTTATAGATTCGAAATATGGAACGCAACATAAGACAAGTTCTGTCCAGATTTCGGAGTTAGAAATCCAGTATGAACAACTGTTAGTGTATCGATGATATCTTTTTGTACAAAATATATTTTCCGGTTATTCTTGATTGTTTGCAACCTTAAGAGATGTACCTACATCTTTCATGAAGGATACACAATCTAGTTTTGCCATTTTAATTTTCAAATCTATGTTGCGACATGAGGTACTACGCTGGCCTGAATTACTATTTTGGGAGGATAGTCGTATTTGTATAGGCTAAGCTTACTTGTGATGATAATCCTGTTTTACTTCGACATTATTGAGCTGCTAGGAATTAAAGAAGTTATTTAATTGTATTTTTTAAGGTTGTATGTACTTGCGAACAAGTTGAGGACCTTGAAACGTTGGTTGGTCTACGGTCTGAACTCGCGAAGTTGTGTTGGACTGCTTCTTTACAATATCACTGAGGTTTGTGTATAAACTTCTACTTGTACTCTTTTTACCTGCTGGTATATCTGAGAATTTACTTTGGTACCTTGGTTACCTCTTGTCACTTTGCATTGTCGTATTGGTATTCTTTAATACATTAAAGACGCTTGTGTAACTCGCCCACTTGTACGGATTGTTGATCACTTAGCACTCTTGTTGGAACCTTGTCCTTCTTGTGGCTGTGACTTCGTCACTCTTGGCATGCCTCTTGGTTCGGATCATTTGCCATCTTGACTCTGGATTTTTAGTTCATCTTAACAATGGAAGTTGTCCATTTTAAGTACGAACTAGAAAGCCATTTCTAATATGGTTCTTGGTTCTCTTGATTATTGGGGTTTGACCCTTCTTGATACCTTCTCGTGCTTAGTGTGACGACATGATGTATATATTGGGTGAGCCTTGTTGTTGAATCTCTTGGAAAACTGTGCTATAAGCGTTCTTGACATTTGGATCTTTAAATATAAAACTTGATACTCTTTATGTATTGTTTACTTGATTTATTTATTATGTTCAATTATGCTGCCCTTGACTTGAGTATGATAACTTGCTGAATGTGAGGGCTCCAAACATATAGTTTTTACACAACTAAGCTATTTGCTTAGCGATAGTTGTTTCTATCGTAGGGGTTGTTCGAGATGATGCTTGAAGCTGGCCATTGGAGATGGATGTTTTGAGAGCCTTAAGGAAGATCACATTTGCATATAGGAATCTATATTTTGTATAAACCTTAGGACTTGTACAAGATCTATGTGTTGTATATTTACATAAAATTTGAGGGTTTATTTGATCATGTCACCGTGAGTTGTAATATAAGTATGACTATACGTTTTTATCCTTTTAGGGTATGTAAACCCAAGTCTTGTAATATACTAATTTGCTATATGTCTTGAAAGTTGTGTGAAGCATGAGCCGGCTGATTTCGGTACTCGGAAGCTTGTAATATTCTTGTTATTTCACCCTTGAGTGTGAGGTTAACATATGAATGAAGATTTGGTCGGTTAATTGCTTAAATGTTATATTTTTTTATTTTTTGGAGTTCGTTATGGATCTAATCCCTCTACTAGATTAAAATCAGTATGCTCTCATTAATTAGTTTTAAATGTCGCAAGCATTTAATTAGATTTCTTAATTAAGTAGTGGTATCGTTTTTAAAGGATCGCTACACAAGAAGTTCAAATTGTTTTTAGAATGATGTCTCACAAGCCACATCTAGTAGAGTCTTGTTCATGTGTGTGAAGCACACCACATTTAACAATGAGAGGCTATAATATGTTAGGAAACTACAATTCTTTCATTACTCCTTGAGTCGTTCAATTAGAGTTTAGGTCTACAAAGTCCATTTCACAACCCTTTTCTTGTGTCTTTAGAAAATGAATACACGAAGGGCGAATGCCAGAAGGGTGGACGAGGATAATATGAATCAAGGAATTCCTCAAAGTAATCAAACTCCTCAAGGCAATCAAGCTCTAGTTGATCCTCCATCCATGACGGATGGGGAAGTTAGGTCGGCTCTTCTAATGATGGCTCAAGCCGTCACTACTAAAGGCCAAGCTATGACGGCTAAAGCCAATAGGGGTGTTGAGACTTATGTGAACCCTACTGTGATCACTATGGCTTCTAGGTTGAGGGACATTGTGTGGATGAGTCCTCCGGTGTTTCTTGGTTCCAAGGTGGGAGAGGATCCCCAAGAATTTTGAGATGAGGTGTATAAGGTAGTTGATGCTAGTGGTGTGACTTCTTAGAAAAAGAGGAGCTAGTTGCTTACCAATTGAAGGATGTAGCCCAAGTTTGGTTTACTAAATGGAAGAGCAAGAGGACGGTAGGAGCGGGTCCCTTAGATTTGGATGTGTTTAAGAAAGCATTCCTTGATAGGTTCTTTCCTCCTAAGAAGATGGTAATTAAGATGGAAGAATTTATCAACCTTAGCCAAGGTAGCATGAGTGCGCAAGAGTAGTCTTTGAAATTTACCCTATTGTCTAAGTATGCTCCATCTTTGGTGTCGAATCTGAGGGATAAGATTAGTAGATATATGATGGGTGTGTTCGACGTAGTTGAGGAAGAATTTCGTACGGAAATGCTCCATAATGGCATGAATATCTCTACGCTTATGGTGTTTACTCAACAAATTGAGGAGTTTCAACTTAAGAGAAAGAATAGCGAGATAAATAGAGCTAGGTCCGATGAGCAAGGTCAACCAAGGTTCAGAAAGAGATTTTCCTACCAAGATTCTTCAAGCACTCCTAGGGTTAACCAAGAGAGAGGTAGTGTACCTCTATTTCCTTAACGTACTTGCCACAATTGTGGAAAGAAGAATCATGGGAAGTGCGTAGGCAGTACAAATGGGTGTTGTGGTTGTAGAAAGAGTGATCATCAAGTGAAAAATTACCCTACTATCATGGCCAAGGGAAGGGAGGCCAAAAAACCTTCTCTAAGTGGCCCGGATCCTAATGCTTCGGAGTATGGTTGTTTCTATGCACTCCGGTCTAGAGAGGACCAAGGAGCCCTTCCGGATGAAGGCACCATATGTTGATTGTTTCTTATGGTTGTGAATGTTTTATTAAGGTCCCTATGTTATTGTCATGTTAGACTTAGTATGGGTTTACTCCAAAGGGGGCGATAGTATTGCTAGAAAGCACGGTTGTTGAGAGTTCTGATATCCTTATCTCTTTCTTCTATTCCTATTAAAGCTTATGTCATGACCAAAACCGAGTCATGAGTGGCACCCACACTAAACCTCCTAGGCTGGCGAACCAATGAATTCAACCCCAATTTATATTTATCATTCAACTTACGAAATACTAACCATAATGTTGAAGCTTAAATCTTAATAGTGTAAGAAACACAAATCCGCTAAAACCTATTATAAGTTATTCCCAAAACGTAAGAGTCATCACATCAAGCTAAGAATATTAAAGATACCAAAATAAATGAATAAAATAGTTTATGTCCGAAAACTAAGGACATCATGCCATGACCAAGAGAATCCAATACGGGATAAAATGAATAGCTTACCATGGAACCTGATATGCTGGACACGGGCTAGAGCTGAGGGCAAGCCGAAGTTGTTGGTACACTTGTTGCACTCAACAAAAGAAAAACAAAGAAAAATACAAGTAGCGCCCAGTATAAGGCAACATAGTACCTAATATGCGTAATTTAATAGTATAAAATCAATTATAGCACTTAGCAGGTGATAAGAAACAAACAACATGAACAAGTGACAACGGAAGCAAGAACACAATCAATCACAATATGTAGCGCACACACGAGGACTCATGCCTCCACAACAGGCTCATTTGGGAAATGGATTCTTTGAGATTGAGTACATTAACTTAATTCAATATTTTTTCCTTTAATGTTACCGTTTCGGAACGTGACACCCCGTTCCAATAATACTGGATTGGAACGTGACACCCCGATATAATAATACCGTGTCGGAACATGACACCCCGATCCAATAATATTGTGCCGGCTAGTGCAGCCGATCTAACCATATAGTAAATTCATTTGTCATTCTTATCATCTCTTTCCACTACCTTAAGAATATTTCATTCAAACCTTCTTTCTTCAACGCATCACTTTGATAGAGAGGGTTCAATATTATAAATTTCATGGTGTTATGATTTCAGACCAATCACAAAGCACATTACTATACAATCAACTACATAGAGAACTTCACAATATCACTCAATGAATATCAATCTCTATTAAGAGTCAATCTATCACACAGAATAAACCATAACCTACTTCCACACAAGAACCGAAGTCAAGAAAACTACTTCTCCATGTTTTTCCTTTTATCATTACCTCCGAATCTTTCTAATCTATCAAGTATATGTGCAAAATTTTTAAGTTAACGAGTCTATAAATACTCATATTATTTTATATCTAGCATAGACCCAAAACTCACCTAATTCTATATTTAATTTCATAAAGTTCAAACCTAAGGGTAAGTTCTCGAATTAGCATAACTTTATTGGAATTTAAATAATTTGACACACCTTATATTTAATTACCTATTTCAATATATCAAAATATAGTTTATAATGTGAGAAAAAAATATTAATATATGAAGATGGAAGCCACTAGTCACGAAACCAGTGACATACGGACTAACAGCAACCCAACTACACGTGAACCATAACCTGCACATGGAATTTGCAGAAACTTGCCACCTTATTGTATCATGTTTTCCCACTAAAATTAACACTAGATTTCCATAGAAATCCTTCGGCAATCATTAATGTCATTCCAATGAAAAAACCACCAGTAACGTCCATCCCAATTGGTGGATATCAAAACTTTGTCCTTGGTTATTAATTACACTTTCTATTAGTTGTATTCCAACATATATAACGTAACCCCTCAATTCCTTATCCTTTAATCAATATATTATATCTATATTTTACGGACAATGTATTTTATGGAACTCAATGGAATTGCAATACGGGAGAAGTCACATACAAGATAAGTTCCAATAGCATCTACCATTACACTAATGAATAAAGCATATGATATCATTAATATAACTAAGAAGGATTAAGGTAAAAAAAATCACCAGAAGTTGTTTCTTGAATTGGTTTTCATAATCTTGCGGCTCCTTTTTTTAGTTTTCTTCTTTTCTACAGATCAATTATCACCTTAATTGTATACCTTAATATTTAAAATGTGGCAAAAGTGACCTACTATTAATTTTAATGTTGTTTTCTTTAACTATCAAATTAAACAAATTATTAAAACTACTTGATTAATTTTATAATTATAGTTACGAATAGTCCAAAATACTCATATAAAATCTATCGAAAGAGTCTTTTATGCAATAAAAAGCTCTAGCACTAAAAAACGACCAAATGGGTCGTTACATTACATACCAATTTACCCATCGTTGGTCCTCGAACGATCAAAGGAAGTCGAGGGTAAGAAAGGGTAGTTGTCTCAATAATTCCTTCAAAATATTAGAACCCATGGTCTGATATCAAAAGTATCAAACCAACCAATTGGAGATCTACACCTTCTCCCATAAAATGCCGCAAATGGGGCCATCTCAATATTCTAATGATAACTGTTCTTGTATGTAAACTCAAGTAACAACAAAACTATTCCCAAGTGGACTCTTCAACTGACTGATTCTCCTACTAGACCTTGACACAACCATCATGACAAATAATTTCTAACATAACCACGATAAAATGTTGAATCAATACTGACTCCAATTAAAAGTTAACCTAAACAAATCACCACACACTCATAATGCACAAATTATCATAGATCTTATCAATATTTACTTCTCACAACATAAACTTTCCACGAGCTTAAGTTATAAAAAATTGATCTTTAGACATCAGGTACTCATCAAGGGAAAATTAAATTTATCTAACCCCGAGAAGAAAATGATCAAGTAACCATCCATTAAGAAATACACCCAAACATATGTAAACTCTAACAATTCTTTTGAAATGCTACTGTAGTAGGTGCTATTGTAAATAACCCTCAAGAACGGTACAACTAGACTTAATAGTCCCCACATTCAATCAGTCATAATCGGAACATGACCTCGATGACTAAATGAATATTATGATGGTCAGATGACTTCACGTGTCAGGATAACTATGCCAGTTCAAGTGCCAACGATCTCGTGTAGTGGTATAACTCAACCAAGGGCTGGGATCGTTCCCACAAGGAGTGGTTTCGAGAATTAATAGAAAAGTAAAATCAAGTTCTAATCAATCGTAGTTGTAAATATTAACGAATAAAAACATGTGAAATCTAAGGGGTGAAGCAAACGTCAATTATCAATGGGAGTTTTTATAATCTAATCAACAAAACGATAAAAATATAAGGAAACGAGATAGGGAGACGGGATTCTTGGGATGTGATAGGAATGTGGGATAAAAGACACTATCGGGTAAATGTTATTGATAGTACATCGCTGAACATATGTAACTACGCTAGACTTTAGTGGGGTGAATTCTTTCTCAAGCAACTTACCCTGAATTAACTCGGTTTCTCTCGAACACTGAGTTGCCACATTTAAGCACAGCCTCCACCTTAGCCCATTCACTCTCTCGAGCTGAAATTCTGGGAGAGGGCCTAAGATTCACTCTCTCGAGTTGAACCCACAACTACCCAATAACCACCGGCTATCAATTTGGTAGTCTTAGTTTTAAAACTTCTCTGTCAAGCAAGCCAAAAACACTAAGATGAAATCGTATTTGCAACTACAATCTCATTAAGTTCAAACACTACTACTAAACGAAATCACATTTAAACAATCAATATACCAACAATAAGCGACACCCAACATTAAATTTAGCCCATATTCACAAAATCACACCCCAAGAATTAGGGTTTTAGCTAGACATGAAAAAGAGATAGAAATCGATACCAACAAGTGTTTCCATCAAGTGGGTACGATGAATAAAGTCTTTAAACACGTCAAAGATGAAGAATCTCCGAGACCCACTTTCAATTTCTTGGAATTGAAAATCTTCAAATCTTAAAGTTCAAGCACAATGTCTCCAAAAACTCTAAAACTAAAACTGAAATATTCTCAGTCTCAAAAATAAATTGCTCTATTAAGTCTGATACTATGCTAATAATTTAAACAAGTATTTATAGTGTTCAAAAATTTGTGTTGCGAAGGGCCATTCGGTGCAGTTAGTTAGGATAGCCGACACACTCGGTGATCCGCCCTTTGGTCTGGTTCATCGCCTTATTGCTTTTGTCTTCAACATTCTTCGCAGAACTGCTCAGCAAGGCGCCGACTGCTCCTTCTCATCTTAGACTTGACCTTCTCCTTTAGGGATCTACACACTCGAACATTCAACGGGATTTAGGACCTTTCGGCGACTCGCCTAATAGTTTAGGCGATCCTCATGAAGTCTTTTCTCTGTTCTTTTAGCCGCTTTGTTCCTTTGTTTGTTTGATAGCGTCGAAGCTTTGTTTCTCAATCCAAATACCTGAAACTTAAGGGTTTACATTAGTTATTGAGAGAAAATATGCATTTGAGGACACTAATTCTATTATCGTATAGCCCTAAATGAGTCCAAATTATGGACTCATCAACATCCCCAACTTAAACTTTTGCTTGTTCTCAAGTAAAACTCAAGTTCAGCAGTTCAAAAAGGATGTCTCAAACAATGCTATAGAAGACTCAATCATGAATATACACAACAAGTCTCAACTTACTCATGCAAGGATCAATTGTATACTCAAAGACTCAAGTTGTGAGACACCATTATCAAAGATTCTGAAGCTCACTATACTTACTTCAAATGCAAGTTCGAGCTCAACAAAGATATTTAAATTCCCTCACACAAAGAATGATTCCATATTCACGCACAATGGTTTAATCATTTAAAGTTTCAGAATCAAATGCAACAATCATTGTCACAAACAAGAACACAATGCATGCTTTCACCCATAGGTTTTCCCGTATTTTCCAATCAACAATTGTTCCAGCTCATTCAAGATCAAAAAGGTCTTTTCAAGGCCTGTAATGGGGCTCACCCAACCAGTTAGCGAGTTGCCGAACCTCTTTGGCGAGCTGGATTGGAATTGCCGAAGGAATTGGCTCAAAAGTTTTAGCAAATTGCCGCTAGGAATACCCCTTCAGTGATTCGCCACATACTTTCGGCTAACAAGGTTTTGTCTGCCGAAATTTACACTGCAACAAGGGTTCAGTGATGCAGACAAAGGCTGATTGAGGATACACTCGGCAAGCCTCCGAGTGCTTTCGGCGACCTCATGCTTCTCGCCGAAAGGTACAAAATTCAACTACATATTTAGCAAAATATTAAGTGCAAAATGGGTCATTCGGACACCGCAACCCCTGAAAATAAAATAAAAACATGCACTAGTTCAATTAAGCTTAGACTTTTCCCGGTTTTTCCCAAATTAAACAACATGCAAGCGTAACCCAATAAAATTTTCATTCATAAGAACGGGATTTCAAAAGTCAAGACAAAATTGGCAGGATTCTCGAATTAAAAATAGGCATTGAACAATCTAATTTTATCAGAGAGGCTCAGCACATGACAACAGGATAAACTCACTTGCATAAGAGCATAAATATCAAAAGTAAATGCAGGGTTTGGAAAACCAACCTTTTTGGAAAATTAAATCAAGACTGTGATACTAAGCGGTAAATTAATCCAGATCCAAGCACCAATTAATCAACAAAAATACTTACAAGATGCGAAAATTTTGGAAATATTAAGTAGGTGTGATTTTGCGATTGTCGAGAGTAAGGGGAAATGAAAAAGGTTGAAAGTTTAAACCTTTGTCTTTATAAAAACTATCCAGCTTTGGCTCATTTGGCGACATTAGTAGAATTGTCCAAACAACTCGGCTTCACGCTGAACGTTCACTTACCTCACCGAATTGTATGGACCTCTAGTTAAACTTGGATTCAAAACGGCGGACTAATTTACGATTTCCTAACAAGTCGGCGATCTGCCAATAATTTCATGAGTCCACCGAGTTTTATAGAGTCTAGGTTGAATGTTCCTTGAATCCAACGGCGGGTTAGGTTAAGGCTGCGGACCCCTGATGTTAGCGTAATCAAGGACACAACTTCCAATGGAAGTGTCTACGATCGTGCAATAGTATAATAACCCAACCAAAGGTTGGGATCGTTCCCAAGGCAGTGGTTTTGAAAATTAATAGAAAAATAAAATTTATTTCTAACTAGTCATAGGTAAAGACATTCATGATTAAAAACATTGTAAATGGAAGGGGGACAAAAGAGTGTCAATTAACAATGGGGGTTTTGTCACTAGTAAGTAAAAACAACAAAATTAACAAAGATTTCTAAGTAATGATAGGGGATCCTTGGGATGTGACAGAATACGGGTTAAGCTAGGTTATTGGGTACATGCTTTCGATAGAAGTTTCATAGAATAATTGTGATGATGCTAAACTTTAAGGGGGATAAGCTATATCGAGAGCAACTTACCCCGTTTCAAATTGGTTTCTCTCGGACACCCACTTGTCGCATGAAGACCAGTCTACGCCTTAACCCACTCACTCTCTCGAGCTGAGTGTGTGGACATGGGACTAGGGTTTACTCTCTCGATCAAGCCGAAAACACATAAATAAACTTGTATTTGCAACTACAAATTCATTAAATTCATCCACAACCACTAAACGAAATCACATTTAAACTACGAATAGACTATCAGAAAGCAAGATGCAATAATTATCTTAGCCCATATTCGCTAAATCACACCCTAACAATTGGGGGTTTTAGCCACACATGTATAAGAGATAGAAATTTATACCAAATTAAGCTTGAATTCAAATGGCTATGAAGATATATGTCTTGATACATGCCAAGATTGAAAAATCCAAGAGACCCAAATCCAAATCTTGAAGATGAAACCCTTTGGAACTTCAAGTCTTCAAAATCGTCTCAAACTTAGAGATAAAATATCAAAAAGTACTATTCTATATGAAAATTATAATAATTGTTCGACCCTTAAAACTACAACTATATCTAGTATTTATAACTTTCACAGATTTTTTGCTATAGCGGATAATTCGGCATCGTTAGACGGAATCGCCGATCAACTCATCGATTCGCCTGTCGGTATAGTTCATCGGCGTGTTCAACTATCATTTAGCATCATCGTGCTCTTGGTCATTGGGCGACCTGGTACTGCTTCGCGGAACTTCCTGGCGTTGCGTCGACTACTCCCTTTCTCCGCCGACTTGATCCTTTTCTTCAGGGCTTAGCACACTGGAACAAAAGGTGAAGTAAGACCCTTCGGCTACCGCCAAGTGGACTCAGCGATCCTCAGGCCTTCATTTCTTCGTTGTTTTCAGCCTTTTCGTTACTTTTTGTGACGTAGTGTCCATGTTTTCCTTCAAACTTCAAATACTTGAAACTTAAGGGTTTTCATCAAATATTGAGATAAGATAAGCATTTGAGGGAACACTTTCTTTTAAAATATAGCACTAAATGAGTCCAATTTGTGGACTCATCAACACCCCCAACATAAACTTTTGCTTGTCCTCAAGCAAACTCAAGTTCAGCTGTTCAAAAAGGGTGTCCCGAACAGTGCCATACAAGACTCAATCATGAATGCACACAACAAGACTTAATTTACTTATGCAAAGATCAAATGTCCACTCAAAGATTCAAGTTGTGACTCACCAATATCAAAGAACCTCATGCTCACAATACTTGCTTCAAATGCAAGTTCAAGCTCAGCAAAAGTGTTCAAATGCCCTCACACAAGGAATGATTCCATATACACACAATGGTTTGGAGTTTAAAGCTTTGGAATCAGATACAACGCTCACACTCACAAAGAAGAACACAATGCATGGTTTCACCCATAGGTTTGCCCGTATTTTCCTATCAACATTTGTTTAAGCTCACTTAAGATCAAAGAGGTCTTTTCAAGGCTCGTAATGGGGCTGAGAGCAAATGTTTGGTAATTTAGGCTCAGTGACTTTTATCCTCATGAAATGTAGTGCTCACAACATTTCCTTTCCTTTTCCTTCATCATTCTTTTTAGTGCTCATAAGCCATCGTATTATTCACTTTCCCTGGGTTGTATGGTAACTGTCACACCCCAAACTCAAGGGGTGCAACATGCTCCTAATGCCAAAACTCAGGCCCGAGCAGACCCTGCTGAACCATTTGCTACTAGTGCATGGCAGCCACACACAATCAAGAAATCAAACAAGTATATCTCGGCTTAAAACTATGCCATCGGCCGACAAGGCCCCTACCAACTGCTCTATAAAAGAAAAAGCTACTCCCAAGAGATGATATAAGCAAATAGTCAACTACCACAGAAGTCCTGATTGGGCCGTCGAGGCCACCATGATATCTATACCAACTAAAAGCAGGTATATATCAATACAATACATCAAACAGCTCACAAGCTTCAGCAAACCAACCACATAGGCCAGTATGGCCATAACGTAGCTATACACCTCATACACTAGTCTGCAATCCTCTAAGAGTAGTAAAGATTAGCGGAACAGGGCCCCAGCCTACCGATAAAGATATATGTAACAAAAGATAAGAAACCTTCCAACTTTGGCAGCTCCGGAGGAAAGAGGCTAGCCAATTAGATAAAAGTCAATCCTGCTGCAGAGGAGGTCTACTTAGTCGTCTGTCAGGACCTGCACGGATGAATGCAGCGCCAGCGCCCCCAATGGGGCGTCAGTAAAACATAATGTAAAGAGTATGAAAGGCAATAGTCTATGATGAGGTATTCTGATATACTGGAATAATCTGATAAATATATCAAGGATAAGATAAGTGTACTGACCTGCTCCTAAATCTAAACTTATCAAAAATAATAAAACAACAACCTAACCAAACCCCCACAAGCTCGGCAGGTACAAAAAGAACACAAGACCACCTACTCAGGCCCCCATAAGCCCGTAAGGTGCCAATCAACCTATATACCCCTACCAGTAGTCCCCTAGTCCCGTAGGCAATCACATAGCTCTCTTAGACATTAATATAGCCACGTAGGCAGCACATAGCTCTCTTAGGCATCAACGTAGCTTATAGACAACTCATAGCCCTCTTAGGCAACAACATGGCCCTGTAGGAAGCACATAGCCTTCTTATGCGTCAATATAGCCCTGTAGGAAACTCATAGCCCTTCTAGTCACAATATAGTCTTATTAGACAACATGATAGCTCCCATAGGCAGTTCATAGCTCAACAACTAACCACAATAGCACCAAGGGCAACAACAAACAATTAACTCGGCTGAAGGTGAGCAATTTAGCTATAAACAATATATATATACGAATAATCTCCAAGTCGTTCTTAACTTAGGGTCTTTCTTAACAGAGTGTGAGTCCCTAAAATGAGGGGTTATAACCATTCAATCAGCCAACCATTCACAATTACATCTACAAGATCACCAACGTTAACTACATCTAAGGAAACATGTCTAATGAAGGGAATAACCTTAACATACCTTTCCAATGAACGCTCGAAAGACCGTAGTTCCTTCACGAAAGTTATTCCTTATGTCCTAAGCTTCACAAACACTATATATACACAGCTGGTACGCACCTATAAAGAGTTTATAATTAATCTTATATCGGCAGATTTGCCATATTGCCCCAACTTGTCGAAACGTCCATAGAAATTCATAAAAACAATCATAAAAGAGTCCTGAGATGATTACCTTAGTTAAGCAAGTTAAAACCATAAAGAAACACCAATAATTACAAATTTATATTTTCAAAAACCTGCTCCAAATGCAGCAAATAAAAGGGAAAAACGATTGCCACATGTAGGGATTACATTTCTAGGCACGGGGGCAATGTTTAATGGTAGAAATCGTCAAAACTAACCTTTATTATGCTAGGACTCCATAGAGACCCTCTCCTCATCTTTCTCTCTGGTTTTGGAACTGAAATTAACAGTTTCCATGGCTAAAAACGTTAAATAGCCGACATACCATATTTCTTTACCCGACCCGGATCAGACCCGGATTCTACCCTGGCTGTCCCTAGTAAAACCCTCATAACGTTTTACTCGGATGTCTGTTTGATACGGAGTTTTGTGCGTTGCAAACTAGACTCGTAGGCCTTCGATTTAATGGGTAATAGGCCTTCTAAATGTTTATATATTGGGAGAAAACATCCAATACATTTGACCCAAATTTCAAAGAAATCTTTAAAAAGGAACTTATGATAACTTTCGCCAACTTTTATTTTGCCACTTACTTAACTTCAAAACTTGTGATAAAACCCTTGAATACTTAAAGTATGACATACCAAATCCTTTTTAATTTATTACTCACCCTCTTTGTCTTTCCACGAAGGTACGAGTTAATTTAGACATTTTGGAAAAATCAGGGTGTTACATTCTTCCCCCCTTAGAAACATTTGTCCTCGAATGAAAAAAAATCTGAGTCACACAATCATGTCTCTAGGAGTTGTCAAAGTATAGGCAAAGTATCATTTGTGAAAGTGACTATCCATAACCTGAAACGCAGAAATTCAAACCTAGACGTCTCACATGACGGCATAAATTGCTAAGCATTATAGCTCCGCAATAACAGTGCGAGCAAAATACAACGAAAACAACCATAATAATAAGAAATAATAAAAAAATGGATAGATATCTAACCTTATTTCACTAATATAAATTGATATTCTATCACCTTGGGGTATGAAACAAGTGAGGATATTTGGACCTCATGCCATCCTCAGCTTCCCAGGTCACCTCTTCTATATTCTTGTTTCTCCACAATACTTTAACCGAAGCCACCTCTTTGGTCCTCAATTTACGGACATGTCGGTCTAATATGGCAACTAGAGTTTCCTCGTAGGACAATTCCTTTGTGATCTGAACATCCTCAACTGGGACAACCCGATAAGGGTCTCCTACACACTTCCGTAGCATTGATGCATGGAAAACTGGATGAACAGATTCTAGCTCCGAAGGCAATTCTAACTCATAAGCCACTTGTCCTACCCTCAGAAGGATCCGGTATGGCCCAATGAATCTTGGACTAAGCTTGCCTTTTTTGCCAAATCTGATAACACCTTTCACAGGCGAGACTTTTAAGAATACCGAGTCGTCAACACAAACTCTAAGTCCCTTCATCGCACATCTGAGTATGACTTCTGTTGACTTTGAGCTGTTAGCAACCTCTCCTGAATGAGCTTAACTTTCTCTACTGTCTGCTGGACTAAGTCGGGTCCAATCAACCCTAACTCACCAACCTCAAACCATCCAATGGGGGATCTACATTTTCTCCCATACAAAGCCTCAAAAGGTGCCATCCCAATGTTGGAATGATAACTATTATTGTATGTGAACTCAATAAGAGGCAAGTGGTCATCCCAACTTCCCTTGAAGTCTAGCGCGCACGCCCGTAACACATCCTCAAGTATCAAAATTGTGCGCTCAGCCTGGCCATCTGTGTAACGACCCTACCGAAATCATACAAGCCCACGAGATATTTATGCATATATATATTGTCCTCACATTAGTAAAAAAAAATATTTCTAACTTGCGAGTATTCAAACTAGGTGGTTCATGCTTCACACCATCATTCAAAATTTGTGGTAAATTTAATATATTACAAGACTTGGACGTACACACCCCAAAAGAACAAAACATATAGTCATACTTATATTACAACCCATGGTGACATGATCAAATTAGTCCTCAAAACTTCCTGTAAATATACAACACATAGATCATTTACAAGGCCCAAGGTTTATGCAAAATATAGATATCTATATGCAATTGTGATTTTCCATCTCCAATGGCCAGCTTCATGCCTCCTCTCGATCATTCCCTATGATAGAAACAACTATCGCTAAGCATATAGCTTAGTGGTGTAAAAACTATAGGTTCGGAGCCATCAGATTCACAAAACTACTTTTCTCAAGTCATGGGCAGCATTATCAAACATAATAAATAAATAAAGTAAACAATATATCAAGAGTATCAAGTTTGATAGTTAGAGGTCCAAATGTCAAGAACGCTTATAGCACAAATTTCCAAGAGATTCAATAACAAGGCTCGCCCAATATGTACATCATGTCTTCACACCAAGCACAAGCAAGTATCAAAAAGGGCTAACGCCCTGTATCAAGAAGGGTCAAAGCCCAATAATCAAGAGAACCAAGAACCATATTAAAAATGGCTTTCTAGTTCATACTGAAAATGGAAAACATCGATACTTAAGACGAACTAAAAATCCAGAGTCAAGATGGAAAATGATCCGAATCAAGAGGCATGCCAAGAGTGACAAAGTCCCAGCCAAAAGAAGGACAAGGTCCCAACAAGAGTGCCAGGTTATCAAACAATCCATACAAGTGGGCGAGTTACACAAGCGTCTTTAACATCTTAAAGGATACCCACACAACAATGCAAAGTGACAATAGGTAGCCAAGGTACCAAGATCCAATTTCAGATATACTAGAGGTTAAAAGAGTGCAAGTACAAGTTTATACACAAACCTCAGTGCTTTAGCAAATTAAACAGTCCAACCAATGTATCAGGGTCCTCAACTTGTTCACGAGTATATACAACCTTTTAAATACAATTAAACAACTTCATTAATCCCTAGCAGCTCAATAATATTGTTGTAAAATAGGATCATCATCACAAGTAAAATTAGCCGGCACAAACACAACAATGCTCCCAAAACAGTGATTCTAGCCAGCCTAGTACCTCATGTCGCAACTTAGATTTGAAACGGAAAACAGCAAAACTAGACTTTATAACATTCATAAAATATGTAGATACCTCTCTTAGGGTTGCAAAAAACAAAAATAACCGCAAAATGTATTTTCTACAACAAGATATAGTCAAAACACTAACAGCTGTTCATACAGAATTTGAAATTCTAAAATCTGGACAGAACTTGCTCTATGTTGCGTCCCATATTTCGAGTCTATAACAGCTGAATCAGAGTTTGACATAAACTTAAGAGTTGTAGGTCTACGAATTAGATTTCCAAATCATATTTACTCACTATAAACTAAGTTATAGAGTGAGAGATATGCATAACAAACCAAACACTACCCAGCTCAGAAACAAATTTCAAAAACACTTACCAACAAGAAGTGTGTGTTCTTGAATTCCAGCCAAAAGGGCCAAGTTTTTCTTGTGATTTTGAAGAACACTCTGTTTAGATATGTTTCCAAGGTTCTATGGCTTGAGGAAACCGAAATTACTAAAGGAGGTGTGCAAATATTTAGTCAAACAAGTGATGTTTATCCCTTTGGCAACTGTCCTTCAAAGGTGCTGCCCAAAAATCTGCCCAAAATGTATACATATACACTTATATATATATCCCTCATCTCCTTTTAAAGTTAAACATAATTCTAATTAGAGTATTACCTAAACACCCCATCACAAATCCTTAAATTACGATAAGAATTATGCTAAGCAAGTTGGCAATTACCACAACACTTCAAGTTCCCAAAATGAAACTAAAACATATTCTAGTAATTTAGTAACGGAAATTGACATGCGACTCTTGGTTAGTATTTAGGGGTATTACAATCTGTTTGAGGGTGAAAGGCGGTACTAAGATTAACTTGTGTCCCTAATCCTTTCTGGAAGGACTTCCAAAAGTTGGCGGTAAATTGTGCTCCTCTATCAGAGATAATAGATACTAGGACACCGTGTAGCCGAACAATCTCTCTAATATAGAGCCCTACATAGTCTTCGGCCGAAAAAGTAGCCCTGATTGTAAGAAGTGGGCTGATTTTATTAGTCTATCAACAATTACCCAAATAGAGTCAAACTTGCGAAGCGATCAAGGTAACCCTGTAATAAAATCCATATTAATTGCTTCCCACTTCCACAAAGGAATGGCTATCTCCTGAACTAGCCCAACGGGCTTTTGGTGCTCAACATTCACCTGTTGGCAGTTAGGACACTACGCCACAAACTCAGCAATGTCCTTCTTCATCCCCTGCCACCAATAGATCTCCTTAATATCATAGTACATCTTCATCGAACCAGGGTGAATAGAATAACGGGAATGATGCGCCTCTTCCATAATTCGATGTTGAAACCCTTCAACATTCAGAACACACAATCGACCGCTATATCTGAGGACTTCATCTTCTTCTATATCAAATGTTTAAGAGTGTTGATCCTGAGTCTTAGCTCGAAGCTGCTCTAAGCTAGGATCCTCTTGTTGTCGTGATTTTACTTATACAACTAGAGATGATACGACTGTATCCTAAATTGTGACCCCACTATCGTCTGCCTCTAACAATCTGACTCTTAAGCTAGCTAACTGATGAAGCTTTCGCACTAGCTCCCACTTCTGAACACCGAAGTGGGATAAAATACCCATAGATTTTTGACTGAGGGCATCGGCTACCACATTCACCTTTCCTGGATGATACAAAATATTCATGTCATAGTCTTTCACTAACTCAAGCCATCGACGTTGTCACAGATTTAACTTCGTTTGTTTAAAGATATATTGAAGGCTTTATGATCTGTCAAGATGTCAACATGAATGCCATATAAATAGTGTCTCCAGATCTTTAATGCATGCACAACTCCAGCCAACTCTAAATCGTGGGTCGGATAGTTCTTCTCATGCTTCCTCAACTACCTTGAAGCATATGCGATAGTTGCGCAACGCGGCGGTGCTATCCTAGCCTGGCCTGAGCCTCTCTACTGCTGAGAACTTGATGCTCGTGAACCCTCACTTGGGCCTGACTGTCCATGACGATCAAACCTACTCCCCTACAACTGCAGTGGTGGAGGTCTAGGTGGCCTACTAGAATATCGAGGTCTGGGACCACCCTGAATATCTCCATATAAACCAGCAGGCCTATCCCTCTTCTGGCTCTCTCTATCGACCCTCTCAGGTATATACCGTAGATGTCGCCGATCCTCTATGTCTTGTGCAAAGGTCTGAATTCGTGAGATATCCATATTATCATTTAGTGCAGTAGTAGAACAAGTGTCGATATAGTCTGAGTCAAGCCCTCCCACAAATCTACGCACACTGTCATGCATTGTATTAACAAACGCTGGTGCATATCTAGCCAATGAATCAAATCTCAGCCCGTACACTCGGAAACTCATGCTGCCCTGTTTCTAAAATTGGTCCACCCGGCCATCCCTAATCTCCCGAGGAAATAATGATCTATGAAAGCTTCTGCAAAGCTATCCCAAGTGGGTAGAGATGCATCTTTTCCCCTATATCTCTCCCAGCTTTCGTACCAAATTACTGCAACATTACGCAATCGAAATGCTGCTAACTCAACTGACTCAGTAGCTGAGGCATGCATGACTCTGAAGATCCTATGAAGCTGATCAATAAAGTTCTGAGGGTCCTCTCTGCGATCTGTCCCTGTAAACTGTGGAGGATTCAAGGCAAGAAATTCACGGACTCTCGAACTTCCCGGCCCTTCAGAAGGTCCGGCAACATCTGGCATAACTGGTTGGCGTTGTGCGGCTACTAACTGTGCTAGCATATATACTGCACTCTTGAAATCATGATCATATGGAATAGGAGGAACTAGAGGTGATACTGCTGGTGGAGCCGGGGGTCCTGTATCCCTCGGAGTCTCCTGAAATGGTGAAAAAGCTATAGGGGGCTGAGAAGATGTCTCAACCTGGGTCTCACAATAGGCTGCCTCCACTTGTGGTGTCTAGTTCCTGGCTAGTTGTGGTGTGTCTGGTGTCAGCCATCTCTATCTGCATACGAATATCAATTATAAGCCAGAAACCTCAACCCTTAAGACACCATTCTATAGCATGAGGTGAGAAAAAGAAGGATAGTCATTCTTACATGCCCGATAGATTCTTGCTTATCGAATGTGATGCACAAAATATTTATAAAAAGATTCTACTAGACACGGCCTGCAGACTCCCTAGGATACGACGTTGCTCTAATACCAAGTTTGTCACACCCCAAACTCAAGGGGCGCAACTAGCTCCTAATGCCAAAACTCAGGCCCGAGCCGATCCTTCTGACCCATTTGCTACTAGCGCATGGCAGCCACAGGCAATCAAGAAATAAAACAAGTATATCTCGGCTTAAAGCTAAGGCATCGGCCGGCAAGGCCCCTGCCAACTGATCTATAAAAGAAATAGCTACTCCCAAGAGATCATATAAATAAATAGCCAACTAGCACAGAAGTCCTGATTGGGCCGTTGAGGCCACCATGATATCTATACCAAAAGTAAAAGCAGGTATATATCAATACAATACATCAAACATCTCACAAGCTTCAGCAAACAAACAACATAGGCTAGTTTTGTCATAACGTAGCTATACACCCCACACACTAATCTGCCAGCCCCTAAGAGTAGTAAAGATTAGCGGGACAGGGTCCCAGTCTACCGATAAAGATATATGCAACAAAAGATAACAAACCTCCCAACTCTGGCAGCTCTAGAGGAAAGGGGCTAGCCAACCGGATAAAAGTCAATCCTGCTGCTGAGGAGGTCCACTCAGTCGTCTATCAGGACCTGCATGCATGAATGCAACACCCCCAATGGGGCGTCAGTACAAAATAATGTACAGAGTATGAAAGGCAATAGTCTATGATGAGGAATCCAGATATACTGGAATAATCTGATAAATAAATCAAGGATAAGATAAGAGTACTGGCATGTTCCTAAATCTAAAATTATGAAAAATAATAAAACAACAACCTAACCAAGCCCACATAAGCTCGGCGGGTACAAACAACACACAAGACCACCTACTCAGGGCCCCATAAGCCCGAAAGGTGCCAATCAGCCTATATACCCCTACCAGTAGTCCCCTAGCCCCGTAGTCAATCACATTGCCCTCTTAGGCATTATTATAGCCCCATAGGCAGCACATAGCTCTCTTAGGCATCAACGTAGCTTATAGATAACTCATAGCCCTCTTGGGCAATAACATGGCCCTGTAGGAAGCGCAGACCCTTCTTAGGCGTTAACATAGCCCTATAGGCAACTCAAAGCCCTTCTAGGGACAATATAGTCCTATTAGACAACATGATAGCCCCCATAGGCAGTTCATAGCTCAACAACTAACCACAATAGCCCCAAGGGCAACAACAAAAAATTAAGTAGGCTGAAGGCGAGCAATTTAGTTATAAACAATATATATTTATGAATAATCTCGAAGTTGTTCTTAACTTAGGGTCTTTCTTAACAGATCGTGAGTCCCTAAAATGAGAGGTTATAACTACCTAATCAACCAACCATTCACAATTACATCTACAAGATCACCAATGTTAACTACATCTAAGAAAACATGTTGAACGAAGGGAATAACCTTAACATACCTTTCCAATGAACGCTCGAAAGACCATAGTTTCTTCACGAAAGTTCTTCCTTATGTCCTAATCTTCGCAAACACTATATGTACACAGCTGTTATGAACCTAGAAATAGTTTATAATTAATCTTATATCGACACATTTGCAATATTGCCCCAACTTGTCGAAACGTTCGCAGAAATTCATAAAAACAATCATAAAAGAGTCCCGAGATGATTACCTTAGTTAAACAAGTTAAACCCTTGAAGAAACACCAATAATTACAAATTTATATCTTCAAAAACCAGCTCCAAACGCAGCAAATAAAAGGAAAAAACGATTGCCACGTGTAGGGATTACGTTTCTAGGCACGTGGGCAATGTTTAATGGTAGAAATCATCAAAATTAACCTTCATTATGCTAGCTCTCCATAGAAACCCTCTCCTAAGCTTTCTCTCTAGTTTTGGAACCGAAATGAACTGTTTCCATGGCTAAAAACGTTAAAAATCCGACATACCATATTTCTTTACCCGACCCGGATTCTACCCTGGCAGTCCCTAGTTAAACTATCATAATTTTTACTCGGATGTCCATTTGCTATGGGGTTTTGGGCATTGCAAACTAGACTCATAGGCCTTCGATTTAATGGGTAATAAGCCTTATAACTCTTTATATAGTGGGAGAAAACATCCAATACATTTAACCCAAATTTCAAAAAAATCTTTAAAAAGGAACTTATGATAACTTTCACCTACTTTTATTTTGCCACTTACTTAACTTCAAAATTTGAGATAAAACCCTTGAACACTTAAAATATGACATACCACATCCTTTTTAATTTATTACTCACCCTCTTTGTCTATCCACGAAGGTACGAGTTAATTTAGACGTTTTGGAAAAGTCAGGCTGTTACATTTACCATCTCTTTTGTACTTTATTCCACAACTTTCTTTTTCTTTCTCTTTTTTTTGTCTTTCTCTTTTTTTTATATAGAAGGATTCCATTTTTCTCAACACCATGAGTTGAAGAAGACTTTCCTTGCACTGCTTAACCTGCCCTTATCTTTTCACCACACACCCAACTTAGGCTTTTACCCGAAGTTGGCTATTCAATTAACCACAATTCAGGAAGATTATGGGTAGTGGATAAAGAAAGGTTATGATTTCATCAAGTTTCTTCCAAAGAAAGGTAAGGCTTAAGGGGTGTTCAAAAGAGAATTACACACTCACAGGGTAGGTAACAAAAGAGGTATAAGTCAAACTGGCTCACACTCTTAGAAGTTGCCTAAGATCATATCAAGAGATAGCATCACTTAGTTCACCGGACCAATGGGGTAAATTCTTGGATCTATCATGCATGGTTCAAAGTAAGCTCATTACACTAGGCATTGATAGTACAGTCAAACAAGACTCCACACTTTTGCTAGTGTGCAATGATCATCACAAGAGAATTGATTAGATAAATGGCTAATCACAACGAGATGCAAAGAGTTCACATATTATCTATGCAACTTCATTTGTCCTCATCGTAGCCATAAATTCATGTTCGTTCTATTGTAAGCACTATTCAAGTCATCGGTATTGATCGGAATCGAGAATTAAATTTTGCAAAAGAACAGCCACATTCAACACAAGAGAGGTGGCAAAATTTTTTGGACGGGTCAAAAAATTAATCATTTTACACTATAAAATAAAAGGAGCCACAAGCTCAAACATCCATAGAAATAGTATAAACACAATTTTAAACAGAATAGACTAAATTTTTTCAACAAAACACGAACTATCAACACAAAAGGAGTGGGCCTCACCCTACCACAATTAAAATTTTTTTTTCCTCAGATGTACATAACAAAATATCAAAAATGACAATTAAAGAAATATAGAGAGGGCGGTAAAGAAGGGATCTTGTCTAAGCAATCTCTCCAAATGTCTGGGCATCAGTGCCCGGAGTGTTATCACTCTGCTTGTGGTTCTCTTTTTCTTTTTGCTCTACTTCAGCTTCTGTAGCGATATTAGCCTCGATTATATTGTTCATCTCGTGAGCTGCCACAAAGGCCAGTATCGTATTGCTGAACCCTCGTGCCCATGAAGGGACATTTGGGCTAATGGGCATCCTCTTCCTCGAACTGGTTGTCTTGTTCTCACTCCTTGCAGTTCTTCTGAACTTTTGTGCTCTTATGTTTCTTGGTGGCATGTTTCATCCTGCAACTTTTGGTCTGGTCATGTCTATAGAGTCTTGAGATAATGTTAGAACATATTTGACAACCAAAACAAAGACATTCAACTGCAGAAAGACTATATAGTCCATTCGGCGAGCCAGAGACAATCCGCCGAAGGTCACAAGGCAGAAAGAGTTAGGGGTGCAATTAAATGGCGAATAAGAAGACTTTCTGTGAGTCACCGAGTGCTCTTGGTGACCTCATACTCCTCGTCGAAAGTTACAGAGGCCAAAAGAATAAAGCATGATAATAAGGGCGAGATAGGGTAATTAGGTGAACCACAGAATAGTTCGGTGAGCTCGTCAAATTATCCAACGTGCCTACTTTTGACCTAACTTCTCAAAATCACCCCCGCAACCCCCGAAAACTCAATTTAGGCACAAAAGGTACAAATTCGACCAGTACCCATAACATACAAATACAACTCACGACTCATTAACTCCACTGGATACATTGGAGAACAAGATTTCATAGTTTAGGTGACAAAGGCGGGGTTATCCAAGAAAAATCGGCACAGAAATAATTAAACCCAATCAGGCAGGTTCAACAGATTTCGACAAGATCACACATTTGCAAATGAGTAAAATTTTGCAAATGGGTTCGGGACACTAACCTTTTGTGCTGATCAAATGGATATTGAGATGCTAGGTAGTACTGTAACCCGACTCCAACAACAAATCAATCAACCAAACTACTCTGAAAAATGCAAGTAATATAAAATTAGAGTGCATGTGTGAGTTTGGGAAGGTGAAAAAGAGAGGGAAGGAAATGAAGTTGAAAATTTTTAAGCCTTTGGCTAAAATACCATCTAGTTTTTATCCATTCGGCGATATTAGTTTCGATTGCCAAGCCTCTTGGCGAGTCGCAGAGTGAGCATTTGACTCGCCTACTTTTACAGGACATTCAGTCAGCGTGAGGGCCAAACAATGGTCTTCCTTCGTGATCATCGACATGGTCGGCGATTCTCTAATAATTTCCAAAGCTCGCCGAGTTTTACAGACTCCAATGTTGATGATGTCTTGAGTTAAACGGCGGATAAAGTCGCCTTAGGCGACCCCTTCGGCAACTCGCCGACTGGATCTATGGCTTGCCATCCTTCACTTTTTCGAACACTTATCATAATTAAACCTGTACAAATAATGCACCATTATTTTACGAAGAAATAAAAAAAATTAAAGGTGTTTTGGGTTGCCTCACAAACAACGTCCTTAGTTAAAGTCGCAACATGATGCAAGTCCACCTTCAAACCTCTCTCTTGGGGTTAGCCATAATATCACTAGGCAAACCCCCTTGTTGTCTCGGATTTAGGTGAGACGAGATATGACCCATTAGGGTCTCCAACTACTTGATCGAAACAGAATGGGAGGTGACAGTCTGGCTAAGGGTAGAAACATTTTCTTTCATGCCTTTCAGCATTTTGTCTGACCCTTCAACTTTGTTGAGGATACGCGAGAGCATATCCTTAGATTTACCACCTTCCGAATCCTTGGGCTTCTGGCGCTCATGCGGAGGCACATATCTATCCTTCTCCCCATCCTTCCAGTTTGAATTTTGGTCCCTCCATTAATGATCTCTATCCTTCCAGCCTTCGTCTCTAGCCCAGTCTTGGTTACCTCCCTGCCTTTGGTAGTCTGAACGATAGCCCCCATCTTGATTTGCTAGAAAATTTACCTCCTCATTATATAGGTCTTCAAATTTCATCTGTTCAGGATTTGCACACCTAACCCCCACAACATTGACACTATGGGCACCAGTCCCCATGACCTTTTTAGATAGACGGTCAAGTTGTGTCATGATTTTGGCCATATTTTGGTCTCTCTCATTGTCTTTTTAATCTGCATTTTAGATAGCTTGAATGTGAGAGGGGTTACTTGATCCTTGCGAGTGTACCACGCTCTGTTGATAGTTCTCATGCCATCTAAAAGTTCGGCTGCTACTGCATATGGCTGATGCATTAAGCCTCCAGAAGAGAGTTGGTTAGTGACACCTTTGTTTATCGAATCCAAACTCCGGTAAAAGTATTGAAGTAGCACGTTGTCTGGCAAACCGTGGGTTGGGAATTGCAGTACCAACTTTTTGAACCTTAGCCTAGTTTCGTTGAGAGGCTCTCCTTTTAGACGTTTAAAGCTTTGGATGCTATCCCGCAGTGAAATCATCTTTGAGGGAGGGAAAAATTGCACTAGAAATGCGATTACCAACTCCTCCAAAGAAGTGATGGATTCACGTGGTAGCTCGGCTAGCCACTTGCGTGCCTATCCCATCAACGAGTAAGGGAATAGCCTCAACCGGACTGACTCCTGAGAGATGTTTTTGAATGAGAATGGTCCGCCCTCATCTACAATGTTTTGAAGACACTCGTGAGGATCCTCATGAGACACTCCGCTAAAAAGTCCCTTTAGTTGCAAGAGTTGCAACATGGTGCTCGTTATGTGGAACACTGAATTTCCCCTGGCCAGGGGAAAACGGATGGCTCCAACAATTCCCATGAGATAGGGGACATTGATGTTGGGCTATTGGACATTTTTGAGATTTTCGATGTCGTCTTGGTGGCCTACCTAGCTACCGTTGCTACCATCAACACTCATTCTTTCTGAAATATTCACACAGCAGACAAACCAAAACTTAAAATTAGGTAAGTAGACTACACCTAAGAAGAACAAAAATTGTACTAATCTAAGAATTCTCAAGTAACACCACTACCCGGCAGCGGCGCCATTTTGATGTTTGCGTAATCAAGGACACCACTTCCGATGCAAGTTTCTACGATCGTGTAAGAGTATAATAACCCAACCAAGGGTTGGGATCATTCCCAAGGAAGTGGTTTTGAGAACTAATAGAAAAATAAAATTTAGTTCTAACTAGTCCTAGCTAAAATAATTAACGATTAAAAACATTGTAAAGTAAAGGGGGACACAAGAGTGTCAATTAACAATGGGGGTTTTGTCACAAGTAAGTTAAAAAAAGCAAAATAAACAAAGATTTCTAAGTAATGATAGAGGATCCTTGGGATGTGATGGGAATATGGGATTTGCTAGATTAATGGGTATATGCTTTTGATAGAAATTTCATAGAATAATTGTGACTAGGCTAAACTTTAAGGGGGATAAGCTCTCTCTCAAGCAACTTACCTTGTTTCAAATGCGTTCCTCTCGGACACCCACTTGCCGCATGTAGACCAGCCTACGCCTTAACCCACTCACTCTTTCCAGCTGAGTGCGTGGACATGGGACTAGGGTTCACTCTCTCGAGCTAAACCTCATGTCGACCCAGTCACACTGGCCATTAATTTAGTAGTTTTAGTATTACAAAATCTCTCCTGAGCAAGCCAAAAACACATAAATAAACTTGTATTTGTCACTACAAATTCATTAAACTCATCCACAACTACTAAACAAAATCACAATTAAACAACGATTAAACTATCAACAAGAAAGACCGAACAATTATCTTAACCCATTTTTGCTAAATAACACCCCAAGAATTGGGGTTTTTAGCCACACATGTATAAGAGATAGAAATTTATACCAAATTGAGCTTGTATTCAAATGGGTATGAAAATTTAAGTCTTGATATATGCCATAAATGAACAATCAAAGAGACCCAAGTCCAAATCTTGAAGATGAAACCCTTTGGATCTTCAAGTCTTCAAAACCCTCTCAAACTTTGAGCTAAAATATCAAAAAGTACTATTCTATATGAAAATTATAATAATTGTTCGACTCTTAAAAATACAACTACTTTTGGTGTAGTTCATCGCCGTCTTGCACCATCTTTTAGCATCGTCGTGCTCTGGGTCATTGGGCGACATGGTACTGCTTTCCAGAACTTCATGGCGATGCGCCGACTGCTCCCTTTTTCCGCTGACTTGATCCTTTCCTTCGGGGCTCATCACACTGGAACAAAAGGTGAAGTAAGACCCTTTGGTTACTCGGCAAGTGGACTCCGCCATCCTCAGGCCTTCATTTCTTCCTTCTTTTCAACCTTTTCGTTCCTTGTTATGACATAGTGTCCATGCTTTACTTTAAGCATCAAATACATGAAACTTAAGGGTTTTCAATAGATATTGAGAAGCGATAAGCATTTGAGGACATAATATATATCAAAATATAGCCCTAAATGAGTCCAATTTGTGGCCTCATAAACACCCCAAACTTAAACTTTTGCTTGTCCTCAAGCAAACTCAAGTTCAGCCGTTCAGAAAAGGGTCTCGAACATTGCTACACAAGAAGACTCAATTTACTTATGCAAATGTCAAATGTGCACTCAAATATTCAAGTTGTTACCCCTCGGCAGCGGCGCCATTTTAATCTTTGCGTAATAAGGACACAATTTCAATGCAAATGTCTACGATCGTGCAATAGTATAGTAACCAAACCAAGGGTTGGGGTCGAGTCCCAAGGGAGTGGGCATGAAAATTAGTGGTTAAGCGCAAATGTGCTAAAGCTAATTGTATCTAAAGAGTTTGGCGAATAAAAAGATTGTAAGTAAAAGGGGGGACACAAGAATCAATCATGAAATAGGGGTTTGTAAGCAAGAAACAACTAAAATAGTGAAAAAAAAAAAGGAGAATACAAGTATGGAGACAGGATTCTTGAGATGTGATAGTAATACGGGATAGACTGTATCATTGGGTACCTCCTTTTGATAGTAAATTCATTAAGTGTTTGTGACTAAACTAGACTTTAAAGGGGATAAGCTCTCTCTCTCGAGCAACTTACCCCGTTCCAAGCGGGTTCCTCTAGGACACCCACTTAACGCATGAAGAACATCCTCTGCCTTAACCCACTCACTCTCTCGAGCTGAGTGTGTGGACATGGGACTAGGGTTTAGTCTCTCGAGCTGAACCTCATGTCGTCCCACTCACACTGGCCATCAATTTACTGGTCTTAGTTTTACGACATATCTCTCTCGCAAGCCGAAAATACATAAATGAACTTATATTTGCAATTACAAATTCATTAAATTAACCGACAATGACTAAACGAAATCACATTTAAACTACTAATAGAATATCAGCAAGCAAGACCCACCAACTAATCTAACCCATATTCACAAAATCACACCCCAAGAATTGGGGTTTTAACCACACATGTAAAAGAGATAAAGAAGTATACCAATCTCAGTTTTCATCAATGGGTATGCAACATTATGTCTTAAAACAGGCAAAAAGTGAAGAATTCAAGAGACCCAAGTTCAATTTCTTGAATTTGAAATTCATTGCAGGATCCAAGTTCTTCAAAACCCTCTGCAAAACTTAGAGAGAATATCTCCAAAACTCTGTCCAAAATTTTATAATCTAAAAACTAGGTAAAACAAGGTAAAATGCACTCCTAAGAATAAAAACTGAACTAGTATATATATAGTTTTTAGAAAATGTTCTCTGAAGGATCTTTTGGCGACGTTAGTGAGAATCGCCATGCAATCGGCGATCTGCCATTTGGTCTACTTCGTCGGCTTTAATCAGTTGCCTTCAACATCTTTGTGTCCTGGATAATTGGATGATGTAGCACTGCTTCGTCGAGTCGTTCGGCGATACGCCGACTGCAACCCTTAAATGTATGTAATTTGTTATTTTGGAAATAAAGGTGTCTTGATTTTGTAGGATTGGGAATGAAAAGTCAGTGAAAAGTACATAATGAATTACACAAGTCCAATTGGCGAATCATAGACTAGATCGGCGACCCCGACAAAGACCGCCGTTTGGATCCACACTTTGACTAAATGTTCTGTAAAACTCGGGGAGGTAGATAAAAACTCAGCGTATCGCCGAGTAGCGGAGCAAAATCAACTAATGTCGCTGAATGGGTGAGATCTAGATGGTTTTTGTAAAACCACGGATTTTGACTTTCAACCTTTGTCATAATCTCTCACTCTCGATTTTCGCAAAATTGCACCTACTTAGTATTTTTAACAAATTTGCATCTCGTGAATATGTTAGATGATTTAGTAGTTCTTTGATCTATAATAATCTGTTGCCTAGCATCACAGTTTTGAATTAATCTGCCTAAAAGGTTGGTTCTTCAAACCCTGCATTTAATTGTTATATTTATACTCTCATTGCAAGTACTTTTATCCTATGTCGTGTACTATGGTGTGCTGAAAATTTAGTCTATTGAAGTGCCTCTTTTGATTCCTGAATCCAACCCGTCTACTTTGAATTTTGAAATCCCGTTCTGATGATTTAGCATGAATGACATTTTATGAGGTGCTCCTGCATACTGTTTAAGTTGGGCAAAGGCCGGGAAAACTATAAACTTAATTGATCTAGTGCATATTTTGATTTTGTTTTCGGGGATTGCAGGGTTGAAGTCGAGAAGATAGGTTGGAAATAAACACGTTGGGCCGTTTGGAGAGCTGAGTCGAGCTCGCCAAATCACTTGACGGTTTGCCTAATGATCCCATCTTGCCTTTAATATCATTCTACTCATGATATGGATTCTTTCACTTTCGGCGAGAAGTCTTTAGACGCCAAAAGCCTTCCGCGACTCGCTGAAAGTCCCCTTGATCGCCTTCTGTCTGCACCGCTAAACCCTTGTTGCACTTTATCTTTCGGCGTATAAAACCCTATTCACCAAAAGAAGTTGGTGATTCGCGGAAAGGATATTCCCATCACCAACTTATTAACATTCTTGAGCCAACTCCTATCGGCGAGCTCAGCCTAACTCGCAAAAGCAATTTGGCAATTCGCCGATCTGATCGGCGAGCTCAGCCTAAGTCGCAAAACCAACTTGGCGATCCGCCGATAAGATCGACGAGTTTTTCTGTAATTGTGTCCCCATGAATTTGATTTAGTCATTTTAATCTTCTTCCCAATTCTCTGCAAAAATGGCTAGATCTAAAGTTGCAGGAAGAAGCAGGCCACCTCAAGGTAAAACAAAAGGGATTACAATCAACGAGGATGCAACTGCATCAAGAAGCAAGGTTGCTAAGCTTTCCAGAACTGGTGGAAAAGACAACAGCAAAGATAAGACCCTTGAACTATCAGATGCAAGCACTGACAGTGATGGTTTCTACAGAAATGACCCCAACCAATCTGTAAGCTAAGGTGTGGGTTCTGATGAGGATGTTCTGTTAATAGCACAGAGGGCTGAGCGGCGAACTAAGAAGATGAATGATCCATCCAAGGTCAATACTCCCCAACCTCCCACCACTACACCTCCAGTTCCAGAACAGGCAATGGTATTAGCGCCTCCATTACAGGGTCCCCTACCTAAGTCAATGAATCGAGTAAAGGTTGAGGGGCTGAGGACAATTCTAGAGGAATAGACAGGGTTATAGACAGGAACCCAGAGGTAATAAAGTGCCTGAGGTACCACTAGTTCCAAATCTTCACTAAACCCCGTGGCCCTTATATTCCAAACTGGGTAAGAGAGTTCTACATTGCATACAGTGCACTAATACCCCAAAAAAAGTAGCTAGCATGACTCTTCAAAGAATTTGACTATGTGGTTGTCAGAGGCAGGAGGGTGACGTGTGATAGTGAGGCAATCAACGCAGTCTTGGGCATGTCCACGAATATTAGGGATCATTGCCAGCACATGATCAGAACAAAGAAGCTGGATGAGCTGAAAAAATGGTTAGCCCCACTAATTTCAGATGAGACTTTGATGTGGTTGGCAGAAGGAGTTCCGATGGAAAAGAAAAAACTAAACATTGCCACAAGGTTTTGGTTTGGTTTTATCAGCAGCATAATTATGCCATCCCAGAATGAGTAGATCTTTCGCCTTGCTAAGGCAACTTGCCTGGGTTGCATCATAGAGGAGACTCGGATAAACTTGGGTACAATCATTGCTTCAAAGCTACTCATGAGTGCAAAGCAGAGCCGAGCATCAGTTCCATTCGCAGTCTTGATCACAAAATTTTGCAAACGAGTTCGGGTGCCTAGAGATGCAAGGAATGATTCGGAATTGGTTGCCACCGCCTCCACCAATATCCGAAAGATCGAAGCCGAATATCATAAGGACCAAACGGAAAAGAAGAAAAAGGAAGTTGTGGCCACTGGATCTATACCTGCAAAGGAATCTTTGCCCACTATGGCCCTTGGGTCTTCAGGTATATCCATTACCACTGCTACTCCTACTGATACTCCAGTCTCTTCTTTTGCTGCACGGTCTCCAAGACCTACTAATGTTGTTGCGCTTCCCCGACCTCCACTTACCCAAGCTTGCCTACTCCAGATGCGACAGTTGGCCCTTTCTGCAGATCGTCGGGCTGCTAATCCAGAAACCTCTATTCTAGGCATGATCCAGATTGCACTAACTGATGTTGTGACACCTCTGAGAACTACCATCGATGCCCTAGTGGCCAGGATAGCGGTGTGTGAGCACAACTAAGGGTCCACAGAGGAGGTGACGACTTTAAAATCTGCCATTACTGAACTTCGAAAAAATGCAGACCTTCTGAAGTCCACCAGTGTGTCCATGGTCTGTGGAACAGTGGAGATTCTTGATGTGCCTGAGATGCCTCAGACCACCACTGGACATGGGGATAGAGCGAAACAGATAGCCGATCCTGAGTCAGAAGTGGAGACTGATGAAGAGATGCATGAGGAGACTGAGGGAGCTGCTTAAGATAGAGGCTGTTGTGCAGGAATCCTTAGCACCTGTTGCTGGATCCAATAGAGCTGGTTCTTTTGGGGGTCACTTCGGGCCCGGATGCCCAAACAAATGAAGGGAGTACTTAGACAGGATCCCCTCTTTACCCACCTCTCTATCTTCCTTTAATTTACATTCTGTATTTTAACGACTCGAAAAATGATAGGATGAACTAGAGCCTTGATGTTTGCGTTAGTGTTACCTTAGGTTGATATTTATGGTATTTTAAAACTGGAAAGGAGCAAGGAAGAAGCCTAGGGTGCAAGCAAGGACCTAGACAAGCGAGATAGTGTGAAAGAAGTTTTGTTCTTTGGTGGGCCTTTTTGCGATTGGGTTCTTTGGTCGCCTAATGGGATGGGCGAGTCGGCCAATGGGATGGTTTAAAATCCCAATGGGATGGTCGACTCACCCAATGATCCCCCACTTCGCCTAGTGGACTGCCCACTTAGGGAGCCTACTAGAACATTGGTCGAACCAACTGAGCATTTGGTGAATCGCCTAGGGCACTAGGCAAGCCCAAGGTTCCGAAAGGAGAACTAGGTGCATGATCGCCAACTAACTTGGCATGTCGCCCTTCTCCCCTCCTATCACCCATTGAAAAACCCTCTAAGTCAGCCACTGGCACATAGGGCGAGCCAAGGGTGCACTTGGCTAGTCGCATAATGCATTTGGCGAGCCCAAGTGTCCAAAGGGCGAGCTCAAGCAGGCAAGGGGCACAATTTTTAAGTTGAAACTTTAAGGTCCTTAGCTCTTTTCCAAAATTGACCCTACACTATTTCGTTCTTTTCCTAGAAAATATGTAACATTTTATGACCTTAATTTCTTTCATTTTTGATTCATTCCAAATAGAATAAAAAGAAAGTCTTCCTCTCTCAGAAGTTCTCTCTCTAGCACAAGGAAGAAAAAGAAGAGGTGAAAGCTAGGGTTTGATAATTTCAATGTGGTTCTTCCTCAAATTTCTTGGAGAATCATAGTAAATGTATGGTGGTCTTGATCCTTGTCTAATTTTCCATTCAAGGAGCCAAATTCAAAGTGATTTCAAAGTAAGAAAAATCTAGCGTTTTACTTAATCTCATGGTTTCTTTTACCAAACGATTTCAAATGGTTTCTAATGGCATATATTGATTGTGTTGATGTTTAATTGATGATTTATGATGAAAATATTCTATGAACCCATGATTTCTCTCAATTCCTAAATTTGGCCTTATGAAGTGGGTTTGTTTATTATGAATGAATGATGATGGATTTATGTATGTCTAGTCATGGTGAATTGTTGGTGAATTGAGGATTTATGATCATAGCCTTGAAAGTTCAAGGTTGACCTAATTTCATGTTAAAGTAGAATAGTCTTGAATTGTTGATCCACTTGAAAGGTGGAGGTGTTTACTTACTATGTACATTGTAAGCATGGCCTTGAAGGCATAATGTGAAGAATGGAAGTATTATCGTGATGTTGCATATGTGAAGGTGATGTGAAGCATGTGTGTGATCTAAATGAAAGAAATATGATCATGTTTAGAAGCTAATTGTGTTAGGATTGAATATATCTCTCTATTAGCAGTTGTGAATGATGGTGATTATGTGAAAGGCTATTATCACATACACACATATAGGAATGAATGAATGAATGAAGTTAAGGATAATGTTAATGACTGTTGAGTCTATTGAAAGGCTATTCTCTATTGTACTCTAATGAATGAAATGACTTGTTGTGGAAGGACTTTCTCACAATAAGGGGAGTCTTAGGTGAAAGGATATTCTCATCTTTGAATCTATAATATTTCTAGTAAATGAATATTGGGTTGGGATGGATGCCCTCACGTGAGTTGAGGTGAGGTATCTAGTAACAATCCCTATATCCCATTTTTAATGAATGTTGGGTTTGAGATGGATGCCCTCACGTGAGTTGAGGCGTGGTATCTAGTAGCAATCTCTTATCCCTTAATGAATAAATGTCAAGTACTCCATGGGGAATAATTCCATGAACCGAGTGGATTTGGAATGAAATGGAAGACCTCACGTGAGTTGAGGTGGGTTTCCTGTAGCAATCTCCTCAGATTAATTCCTCGCTTGAGTTGAGGTAGGGTATCTAGTAATAATCTCCCTATCCCACAACTATGTGCCCACATAGGTCTAGCTAGTGGATCCACTTAAGGCTAAAAAACAATGGTCCTACCTTAGGTAAGTAGGGATCCCTTTATCCGGTGAGAGTGACACCGGGATTCCATGTCAAGCTCACATGGTCTAGGTCGGTTAAGGCTTACCCCCACAAAGAATGTTGATGAACTGTGGCTTCTTAAGGATGTACTACTTAGTGTAGGTGTTTGAATGGAACGTCATCTATGCAATTCACAAGTAGGCATTTGAGAGAGGCCACAATGTGTTTCTTATGATGTTAATGAATGAATGGGTTGTTGTGATGATGTGTTAATTAAGAATGTTAAGTTAATGAATAAATGCATGAAACACCTCTAAATTCTTAAATGTAAAGATGCATGATATACTTGCATTGTATTAAGGGTTACTTCCTTGTCATGTCTTATTGTATATGTATGTGCCTTGTCTATGGTGACTTCAAAGGGGCACTTAGTGTGAGTAGTTATATGGGATGCTACTTTCACATTGCACAAGTATGATTTAGGGTTGTCTTAGAAGTTGCTCCTAATGTGATGATGTGATTCATGTAAGGTTTATGTCTGTTGAATTCTTTATTGTGTAAAGGTTCTTATCTATTATAGCCTTGAGGAATACCTAGGTGTGGTATGAAGAGGTAGTATGGGCTGCCACTTCATGTCTTACTTAGTTCTATCTTAGGGTAACTTTAGATAGGGGTCCTAAGATGATGAAATGACTCACTTGATGAATATGTTTAGATGTTTTATGTTTGCACTAGTTGAGCATGATTACTTGTATGTGAAGCATGATAAGTGGTAAGTTCACCTTTGGTGATCTGAAGGTGGTACCTTAGTATGGGTGGTGGTATGGGATACTACCATACATTGCACAAGGTATAACTGGAGGTTTACTTAAGGTGGAGGCTAAAGATTAAGGTAAAGGGTTGTATGTGATTTTTGTTCAAATGTGAATTATGTGACTTTGTATACTAGTTGTGATTTATATTATGCCTCTTGTATCAATGTTCATGAAGTTTTACAAAAATGGCATAAAAGCACGATTCTTAAACAAATGTCCTTTTAAGCATGTTTCTGCATGTATATCATACTTAGTAATTATTTATGCTAACCCATTCTTTTTCTATGGTTTACTACAAGTGTAGGTTGCAGTGATTGAGTATCTCTCTAGGTGGAGATTGGACTAGACTTCTTATAAGATATATGTTTGGTATTCCGCATAGATCAAGGACAAAGACCTTTCATGTTTCTAGTTCTTTTACATTTTAAGACTATCGTTAAGACTTCGATCGTAAAGGGCCATGACCCTATCTTGTATTAAGTTTTGTAATAAGATGGCCATGTGAGACTTTAGTATTGCACTGCGTTATAAATGACTTGTGATTGTTGATTTTAATAAGAAAAGTTTTAACTCTGCTCTATATTTACTAGCTATGTGATGAATGAATGCTATGAGGCTTGTACAAGACCCCTTCGGGGTCGAGTACTCAGTGTTGCATTCGGTGCCTAGACTCGGGTCATGACAAACATGCTATCAGAGCACATGGTTTTGAGAATGGTTTTAGGGTTGAAGTTTCACAACCCACGTCTAGTAGAGTCTTGTTCATCGGTGTGAGTCGCGATACATCTATGAGCGAGAGACTATAGGATGATAGAAAGTTATAATTATTTCTTCATTCTTCAAGTCGTGCCATAGTTCTTAACTCCATAAGTTTTCTCTCTTATTCCTTATCCACTAGTCTTGAAGATGTATCTACTTTAAGGGCTAATGTTACAAGGATCAAGGGAGAAAAGGGTAAGTAATGAGGTCATTTGTGGTTATGTGACTGGATGAATCTTGTTATGGTAGATTTGAGAAGTTATATTGTGAGGTAGTCTTTAGCATGAATTGGTTACTATATGGTTATGTTTGTTGTTGGTAGAAGGTTGTGATGAGTTTGGAAGTAAGTTGAAAGATTTGATGAATGAGGTGTTTTTTTAAAAATGTGTTGAGTGAATAGACTCCTTAGAAGAGGGTATAAGTGTGATTTACCTTGGTTTAGAATCACCTTGGGTGATGAATGTGAAGGTTTAGTGATGTTTAGCTTCGACCTTAGAATTGAAAGAATGATGTTGGAAAGAGTTTGTATAGGCTTACCCCTATAAGGGGTAGATAATGTGTTTTGATGGCAAGGTTGTTGGATATTCTTGATGTTCATGAGTTAGGTTTGCTTGATATAATCATTATAAGAGGTGTAGAAAGTTTGAGGAGTTTAGACCCAGTGTGGTAGACTCATATGAGACCTTGAGTGGTATCAGTAAGGTTGGTTGTGAGCAAGAAGTTGCTTAATGAGGACCTTTCTAGATTAAAAGCTCTGGTATGTTGATTGTTCGTTATAGTGTAAATATGTTATTGAGATTCCTATGTTGTTTCATGTTAGGCTTAGTTGGGTTTTATCATAAATGGGGGATGGTAGGCTGAATAGTAAGGTTGTTGAGAGTGTTGATATCCTTATCCCTTTCCTCCTATTCCTAGTCAAGCTTGAGACCAAGAGTTCCTAGTAGCTTGTTACATGTTTTGGAGTCTTTTGTGAAAATGAGTTTCCATTGTCTCCCTATGTTATGCATGTTTTAGTTGAATTCCTGTTTAAATGAGAAAATGAGTTTTCATAAATGTGTTCCTCATGTTGATGTGAATTTGATGAGAGTTGTCTATATGCTTCATGAGGTTAAATGTTGAACATGCCTAAATATGTGTTTATGAAGAAGTTCCATAATGTGCTTTTATGAGAAAAATTCCTAATGTACTTAATGATATTGTAATGAGCATGATGTGATTGGAGAAGGAAGTTCCTCCAATGAAAATGAAGAACGTTAAAGTTTTGATGCATGGTGAGTTTGTAGATGTAGTTCCTACCTTCTTGTTTGCATTGAGCTTTTTCGATGTGGAGTTGATGGTTCCTTCTATGTTTATGCATTTTTTATGATGTTGCATGATTGTTGGGCTGTTAGTCTCGAGTCGTTATTACCTTAACGTGTTTAAAGTGTCATTCAAGGACGAATGTTCCTAAGTGGGGGATAATGCAACAACTCGGAAAATGATACGATGAACTAGAGCCTTGACGTTTGGGTTAGTGTGACCTTAGGTTGATGTTTATTTTGTTTTAGAACTTAAATGGAGCTAGGAAGAAGCCTAGGGTTCAAGCAAGGACCTAGACTAGCAAGATAGGGTGGAAGAAGTCTTGGTCTTTGGTGGGCCTTTTGGCGATGGGGCTGTTTGGTCGCCCAATGACTCCCCACATCGCCTAGTGAACTGCCCACTTAGTGAGCCTACTGGAAAATTGGGCGAACCAAGTGTGCACTTGGCAAATCGCCTAGTGCACTTGGCAAGCCCAAGGTTCCAAAGGGCGAACTAGGTGCATGATCGCCAACAAGCTTGGCGTTTCGCCCTCCTCCCCTCCTATCGCCCATTAACCAGCCCTTTGAGTGAGCCACTGGAACAAAGGGCGAGCCAAGGGTGCACTTGGCGAGTTTCCTGGTGCACTTGGTGAGCCCAACTGTCCAAAGGGCGAGCTCAAGCGGGCAAGGGGCACAATTTTTAAGTTGAAGCTTTAAGGTTCTTAGTTCTTTTCCAAAATTGACCCTACACTATTCCATTCTTTTCCTAGAAAATATATAACATTTTAAGACTTTAATTTCTTTCATTTTTAAGTCATTCCAAAGAGAATAAAAAGAAAGTCTTCCTCTCTCAAAACTTCTCTCTCTAGCTCAAGGAAGAAGAAGAAGAGGTGAAAGCTAGAGTTTGGTGATTTCAAGGTGGTTCTTCCTCAAATTTCTTTTGAATCCTAGTAATCGTATGGTGGTTTTGATCCTTGTATAATTTTCCATTCAAGGAGCCAAATCCAAAGTGATTTCAAAGTATGAAAAATCTAGGGTTTTACTCAATCTCGTGGGTTCTTTTACCAAAATATGTTTCTAATGGCATATATTGATTGTGTTGATGTTTAATTGATGATTATTGATGAAAATACTCTATGAACCCATGATTTCTCTCAATTCCTAAATTTGGCCTTATGAAGTGGGTTTGTTGATTATGAATGAATGATGATGGATTTATGTGTAGATTGATTTATGTATGTCTAGTCATTGTGAATTGTTGGTGAATTGAAGATTTGTGATCATAGCCTTGAAAGGGTAAGGTTGACCTAATTTCATGTTAAAGTAGAATTGTCTTGAATTATTGATCCATTTGAAAGGTGGGGTGTTTACTTACCATGTACATTGTGATCATGGCATTGAAGGCATAATGTGAAGAATTGAAGTATTATCATGATGTTGTATATATGAAGGTGATGTGAAGCATGTGTATGATCTAAATAAATTAATGATGATCATGTTTAGAAGCTAGTTGTGTTAGGATTGAATTTATCTCTTTATTAAAACTTGTGAATGATGGTGATTATGTGAAAGGCTATTCTCACATACACACACATGAATGAATGAAGTTAATGATAATGTTAATGAATATTGAGTCTATTGAAAGGCTATTCTCAATTGTACTCTAATGAATGAAATGACTTGTTGTTAAAGGACTTTCTCACAATAAGGGGATTCTTAGGTGAAAGGATATTCACATCTTTAAATCTATGAGCTTTCCAATGAATGGATGTTGGGTTGGGATGGATGCCTTCACATGAGTTGAGGCGGGGTATCTAGTAACAATCCATGTATCCCATTTTTAATGAGTGTTAGGTTTGAGAAGGATGCCCTCAAGTTAATTAAGGCGGGGTATCTAGTAGAAATCTCTTATCTCTTAATGAATGAATGTCAAGTACTCTGTGGGGAATAATGCCAAGCACCGAGTGGATTTGAAATGAGATGGAAGCCCTCACGTGAGTTGAGGCGGGGTTTTTAGTATCAATAACTTGAGATTGATGCCTTCATGTGAGTTGAGGCAGGGTATCTAGTAACAATCTCCTTATCCCATAACTACTTCCCCACATAGGTCTAGCTAGTGGATCCACTTATGGCTAAACAAACGATGGTCCTACCTTAGGAAAGTAGGATTCCCTTTATCCGGTTAGGGTGACACCGGGATTCCATGTCAAGTTCACATGGTCTATGTCGGTTAAGGATTACCCCACAAAGAATGTTGATGAACCATGGCTTCTTAAGTATGTACTACTTAGTGTTGGTGGTGGAATGGCACACCATCAATGCATTGCACAAGTAGGCATTTGAGAAAAGTCACGGTGTGTTTCTTATGATGTTAATGAACGAATGGGGTCTTGTGATGATGTGTTAATGAAGAATGTTGAGCTAATGTCTAAATGCATGAAAGACCTTTAAATGCTTAAATCTAAAGATGCATGCTATACTTGGAATGTATTATGAGTTGCTTCCTTTTCATGTCTTATTGTATATGTATGTGCCTTGTCTATGGTGACTTCAAAGGGGTATTTAGTGTGCAGTAATATGGGATGTTACTTGAACATTGCACAAGTATGACTTAGTGTTGTCTTAGATGTTGGTCCTAATGTGATGATGTGATTATTGTAAGGTTTATGTCTCTTGAATGCTTTATTGTGTAAAGGTTCTTATCTATTGTAGCCTTGAGGAATACATTGGTGCGGTTTGAAGAGGTAGTATTGGCTGCCACTTCATGTCTTACTTAGGTATATCTTAGGGTAACTTTAGATAGGGGTCTTAAGATGATGGAATGACTCACTTGACGAATATGTTTAGATGTTGTAATTTGGTACTAGTTGAGACTATTTTTAAGATTTCGATTGTAAAGGGTCGTGACCCTATCTTGTATTAAGTTTTGTCGCAAGATGGCCATATGAGACTTTAGTATTTCGCTGCTTTATAAATAACTTGTGATTGTTGATTTTATTGAGTAAAGTTTTAATGCCGCACTATTTTTATTACATATGCGATGAATAAATGTTATGAACCTTGTGCAAGACCCCTTCGGGGTCAAGTACGTCGGTCGCATCCAGGGCCTAGACTCGGGTCGTGACATGGATACTGTTAATTGCATTTGAGAACAAATTGTTTTTATTTGTGGTGGGGTGAGGCCCACCTTTGTGTGCTATTTGACGTTCGTATGTTGTGTATACTTGGGTTTTCTGCTTAAATTGTGTTAATACTGCTTTTCTGTGGATGTTTGAGCTTATGGTTCCATTTGTTTTAAATTGCAAAATGATTGATTTTTTTACCCGTCCGAAAATTTTTGCCACCTCCCGTGTGTTGATTATGGTTGTTCTTTTGCAAAATTTAAGTCTCGGTTCCGATCAATACTAATGACTTGAATAGTTCTTACAATTGAACCAACATGAATGTACGGCTACGATGATGCCAAATGAATTTGCATAGACAATATGTGCACTCTTTTCATCTCGTTGTGATTAGACATTTATCAAATCGATTCTCTTGTGATGATCATTGCACACTAGCAAAAGTGTAGAGTCTTGTTTGACTGTAGTGTCAATGCCTAGTGTGATGAGCTTACATTGAACCATGCATGATAGATCCTAGCTTTTGCCCCGTTGGTCCGGTCAACTAAGTGATGCTATCTCTTGATATTATCTTAGGCAACTTCTAAGAGTGTAAGCCAATTTGACTTATACCTCTTTTGTGACTTACCCTGTGAGCGTGTGATTCTCTTTTGAACACCGCTTGAGCCTTACCTTTCTATGGAAGAAACTTGATGAAATCATAACCTTTGTCTATCCACTACCTATAATCATCTTGAATTGTAGTTAATTGAATAGTCAATTGTGGCCAAAAGCCTAAGTTGGGGGTGTGGTGAAAAGATAAGGGCAAGTCAAGAAATGCAAGGAAAGCGTCCTTCAACCCATGGTGTTGAGCAAAATGGAACCCTTCCAAATGAAAAAAAAAAGAGAAAATGAGAAAGAAAAATAAACAGAATGAAAAAGAAAGTTGTGGAATATAGTACAAAAGAGATGGGGTTCCCAAACAACCCATGGAAAGTGAATATGTCACGACCCAAGAGCACCCCCTAGTCGTAACATGGCATATTCAACCTCAAACAGGTCTTATACGAGCCCTTAGCATATCATTAACATTAAAGCATAGAAAAATAGCGGAAAATTTAAAACTTTTCTATAAAATGGAATACTATATAAAATAAGAGAGAGTCTATGACACTGTGTATCAAACCATCTATAACATTTAGAATAGCAAACTCTTTTTATAAAATCTTAGGGACACAGCCCTTACATAATTAAGCATAGGGACACGACCCTTATACAAGTCTCAAACAAACATAAAGTAAAGAAATAAGTGGACAAGTTGGGTTTGTCCTCGAAACTATGAGGACTCCCCGAGTCTTCATTCCCAAGCTCGAAACCATTTTATACTTAACATACATTAGTCTTATTTATAATTCATACACATAGTAAACAGACATTCATAGACATTAGCTCATATCAAGGAAAGTCAATCAAAATGCTAATTCAATGAAAGCATGCATTAGTCTTAATCCTCATAATAAAATGGAAATTCACCATGGCTACTTTAGAAGTTTACTTGTGCAATGTAGGAATGGCATCCCATAATACCCCTCATACTAAGTAGATCTCGTAGAGGAGTCATTAGTTATAGTTCATGCAACATATTCATATCATACAGCTTAGTCACTTTTCTTATACTTCATATCGTAAGTAAACCACCCTCATAACCCCTTCACAAGTTTACTTGTTCAATGTACATATGAAGTCCCATACCCCTACATATACTAAGCTAAGCTATCAAGAAGTCATAAGTTTAATTCACATGCATATTCACATTACATAGTAAGTGAAGTCATCTTTACTTCAATCTTCATAAGTTGCCATACATCATGGACTCATATAAGAATTCCTCAAAGAACCCACTTGTGCAATGTCTAGGTAAATTCCCATACCATTACCTATACTATGTAGCACCCTTCAAGAAGCCCTAGTTATAGTTCATATTTATATTCATTTCTTAGTTCATATTCTTTAACCATAGGAAGATTAGCAATTACCGACATAGACCATGTGCGCAACATGGAATCTGGTGTTCTACTGCCACACCGAAAAGATAGTGTTCCACTTGCCAAAGTAGAACTAACACAATAGCTATCTAGGTGGATCCACTAAGCTAATTCTTATGGGGGCACGTAGTTAAGGGATAAAGAAATTGCTTCTAGAAACCCTTTTTATACTTAATAGCATTGTGGTTTCCATTTCATGAGACCTCTTTAGTGGAAACTTCACAACCTTTGTGAAGGAATCCTATCTCATATACATATCTTCTCGGTGCTAAGCACACACTCCCATTAAGGTTACTTTAAGCCTTTACTTAAGTTCATAATTCATAGGGGAGTGCCCTTAGGCCATTCATCCCAACTTTTATCATATTAGCTCATAGATTCATTAGGTGAGAAAATCTTTCATCCTAGGAGTCAAGAACATGTGAGAATGTTCCTTCATATCATAGTCATATAGTGTTTATGAATTGCTTCTTATTCAACATAACACACATTCATAATCATCTCACAATATTCATGTTCATATCATAACATAACATACATGTTCATATCATATCGTACATAGTCTTAACATCAGGGTCATGTATAAAATCATATATTCATATAGAGGATTATGTGGGAAGGGTCCTTACACAATAACATCTTATACAATTCAACAGATAGACCATACCATTTTCATAGCATATCATTCGTATTCATAGCGTATCATACCAAGTTATACAAAGGGTTGTGGAGAAAGGATTCATATCTGAACAACACAATTCAATACAAGAACACTTCATCATATTGAGTACCCTCATTCATAGCCTTCAAGACTCACATTAAGATTCAACCCTAATTTGTTAACATTCATACTTAATATAAGGTAACATCAATATACAATCATGAATTACATTTTAACATACTAAATTCCCAATCTTTATTGATCATTCAAAACATACTACGGTTTAGATTTGAAAAAGAGGGGGAAATCATGGGTCTTGCGGGGAAATGCTCAAAAACCATAACATTGCATGAATTCATCCAAAAACCTTCATATATAATCATAAAAAACCATTATAAATCAATGAAATAGATTTTAGAAAGAGACCCACGAATTTGATTGAAAACCCGGAAGTTGGGGAACTTTGAAAACCTATTTGAAAGGGCCTCTTAGTGATAATTAACCAAGAATAAAGAACTCCCGTACCTTAGGTGTAGATTCCCATCAAAACCCCAAGAGAAAGACTCCATCTTCATTCCCTAGTTGATCTCCTTCTTTGTTCTTCAATGGAGGAAATTGTGGAGAGAGAAATATTTGAGACGGAGGGAATTGGATTTGATTTGGGTCTTTAAGTTATAATGAGTTAATGACTTAGTTTAAGGTCTTATTAACTATTTAGAGGAGGTTATTTAACAACTTATAGGACCCCCTAAGACCTTAATTAATTAACTAACTGAATTCCAAACCACCAACTTAAAGATAAAAGTCACAAAACTGGCAGAATCTACGGACCCCAATGTACGGACTGTCGTTTGATCGACCGTCCGTAATTTGGGTCCGTCGATTGGACCTGGGACTGACAATGCTTCACTATTTTGGCCATAACATTTTACTCCGAGATCGGAATTGGGCAAACTCGGTGGCGTTGGAAAGACTCAGAGACCTTTAATTTTATAGCTCATAAAACACCTAATTCCTTTTGAGCTATGAGATATGACCATTTAAAGTTGACCCTCACTCCTAACTAAAACTCAAAAACTGGCAGCACCTACGTTCCTCCACCTATGGACCGTAAGTGGAGTTACGGACAATTCTGTCCCTCCGTCGTTTGGTACTGAAGCTTGGCCATGGGAGCTAAGGCTCCCTAGACGAAGTCCTGACCTACAGAGCTTGACCTACGGGCTGTCACTTGACTTATAGGGCATCACTTGCCTCCGTAAGTCAAGCTGTTATTGACTGTTTTTGGCAAATATTGGGGTCCTCCTCAAGGACCCCTAGGGTGGTCCTTGGGGAGTCGTACCCATACGTTTAACCCCTAAACATTGTGTTCTACATGTGGGAGTCACTTCTACAGGTCTTCACCCTCAAACAACACTCCAAAGTTCAACGACAAGACCCTTACAACTCACTATTTCCAATGACTAGTTTCCGGACGTTATAGTCGTTTCTTAACGTTTGACCTCTAAAATCACCAAACTAACTTCAATATCCATTTTTCATCATTTAAAAAGGTTTCCAACTATAAATTAACATGTCAGGCTCTATTTCAACCTACAATATTTAGTCAAGCCTTTGCTAGGTCTTATTAGTTCGTACGGGGTGTTACAACGTTTGACCTCTAAAATCACAAAACTAACGTCAATAGCCATTTTTCATCATTGAAACAAGTTTCCAACTCTAAACTAACATGTGAGGCTCTATTTCAATCTACTAGATTTAGTCAAGCCTTAACTAGGTATTATTAGTTCGTACGGGGTGCTACAATAACCCCTCTTGGGAACATTCGCTTCTGAATGACACTTAAAACATCTTAAGGAATCGAAACTTCAAACTAGCAACCCAAACAAGCACGTAATCATCAAAGTTATGTACAACTCAAAGATACACCGCACACAATGAGCATCATTTCAAAAGGAGGAACTTAAACTGCAATTCAACATAGTCAATGCAAATATAAGGAAGTAAGAACTACATCTATCAAGCCATATGCTTGACATTACCATGTTTAGTTATGTTCAAGGAGGAACTACCTTCTCCTATTTATAACATGCTCAACATATCATCATAGAGCTCATATGAAAGTTTCCATTATCAATAGCATTCACTAAAGGAGGAACTTCTCAACTCCTCACTAAGACATCCTCATATCTTATTTTCATGAAGTACAATAGATCACTTATAACCAATGCACTACAACATGAGGGAAACAACTCACACAACTCATTTTTATTCAAAAACACAAGCTTTTATGGAAATGCACAAACCTCATTAATTCACATAAACATGGAAGGAACTACCTCCTCCACTCTCTAGGCAAGTTTCCACCACATAAAGAGCTAACATTCCATTTCATAAGAACACATTCAAGCATGTTCATTTAATTTACATCATGAAGTCAAGTAGGCCATATTACATACAATGCACAACTTAGGAGAAAAATCTCCATTTAAAACACACATCATACAATCATGAGAAAATAGGACTACCTCTACAAACTCAATATGCATGCAACTTAGACATATTTCATTTCATTGGAGGAATTTCCTTCTCTAACTCAAATCATGCTTATCATATCATCTTAGACCAACTATGGAAGTATTTCTCAAAAGCACATTTAAACCATTCACCTCACAAATCACATAGTTTTCTTACTCTAATTGCCTATCAACATAAGGAACATGAGACATGAAAAGTCATTTTATCTCAAGAACATATTTATTATAAGGAAATCATGAGAACACCTAAGTCACACATGAATCCTATAACATATTATAAGCCCATCTAGGAACTGTTGGTCTCAAGCTAGAATAGAATGGAAGAAAGGGATGAGGATATCGGGATTTCAACAAGTCATGCTTTCTAAGCACTCCATCCCTTCCTCAGGAGGAAACCCTCACTACAACCCTCAAGAAAACTTCTTTCAAGCACTCCTAAAGACATCACCAAACTCACATTTTGCCATCTTTGCAAAAGTCTATGGTCCTCAACATCTAGCAATACTACCCTCTCATGACACCATAAGTACCAAATCCAAAATTGGAAGAAATTGTGCTCAATGGTCATATTACTCAAAATGTGGTAACTAATACACACTCAAGAGTTACATATTCCTCTAACCATCTCAGCCCTATCATTAATTAAAATACACCATGTATGCAACCCATCCATACTAAGAGTCACATCAAGGTCTAACATGCAAAGTTCAACCAAGTCAACAAAAGTGTTTCTAGGGAACAAGGTAAAGGGACATCTTCCATAAACCCTTTTTACTAACTTTAAACCATTAACCGGAGTAAATTCTGAAAAAGGCTCTATTAATTCATCTGGAGAACTCTAAGCCTCTTAACCTCATAAGGCATCATAAAAGATAAGGTAATACCGAAACTCAACATAGCACTTACTCCCACATGAAATTACCAACATACCGGTACCTTCATCCAAAAAGTATTCCAAGTAAACCCTAGTAGCATCCCTTTCTAAGGCCTTCACTAGGATATCACTCAAGGTCTCATATAAGTCTACCACTTCGGTTCTAAGTTGCTCAAACTCACTAAACCATATAAGGTGAGAATCCAAGAAAACCTATTTCATAAGCATCGAGGGTACTCAATGACCTTACCATCTAAGCACATTCTCCCCCCACTTGGGGGTAAGCCTATACAAACTCATCACAACATTCCTTCTTTCAACCCTAAGGTTGGAGCAAGTCATAACTAAACCTTCACACTCACAACACTAGATGATTCTATGCCGTAGAGTATTACACTTTTAACCTCCTTCAAGGAGTCTACTCACTCAACATCCCTAGGCACCACCTAAGTACCTTTATTCGTCAAAATCCAACACATTCTAAACCCATTAGGTCTAAGTTGTATTATACCAATAACCACATATGGCCATAATTAAACCCATGAATACTAAAAACAACACAAAAGTTCACCATATCCTATTGATAAAGTCACAAAAGACAAGTATTATCGGAATTAGTCCTACAAGGTTCATCACCTTAGATATCTCATCTATGGACTCTAGAGGATCTTCCTCTACCTTTGACCTATAGAAATTCCGGAATTCAATAAAATATAAAACACATACTGGAACCCTTAAGATCCCTACCACTCACTCTTTGAGACTTAGGGGTAGACATCCTTTCCTGGTTAAACCTTAGGGGAAACATAGAAGAGTTTTGACCAAGAAACCTTTTTCTCCTTCACTAATGTTGGATAAAGACAACTCTAGACCATGTCAAGCCTTATTATCACTTTTGGTGGGGTCTACCAACCAACTATGCCTAGGTATTATCTAAGCACCATACTCAAATGACCGTACTTAAGATCAATGTTAAAAGACAACTAACCTTTTGAAGTTGGTCAATACTTACACTTCTTCTTCTATACCTTAATTAGGTGGTACATGCAACACTCTAAAGTCAACTTTAAGACACATCATAATCCCAACCTGTGGCATATAATTTATTTTCCCCCTTTCCATTCTCGGATAGGCTCATTTGGGAACCAATAATTTGACTATACGGGTTCTACCATAAACTAAACATAACCTCACAGTTACCTTGCTATGTAGGTACACTATATCCCCCTCCCCCCGGAAGTAAGCCTACACAAGTTCTTCTAAACAACCTTTACTACACAAAGGCAACTATGAAGCCTTATTCATACTAAACACAATATATCACCTAAAAGTTCACAACTCACATAGCCATAATTGGTATCACAACCAACCTTTCTCCGTCGCTCCTTCTAGCAAGATCCCTTGAAGTGGTCCTACTCTAAAGACCATCCGACAAGGAATAAGAGAGAGAGCTTATAGATCTATGGCACGACTTGGAGAATGAGAACTGAAGTTTCCTAACGTTCTATAGCCTATCACTCATAGATCTATCGCGACTCACACTGATGAACAAGACTCTACTAGACGTGGTTTGAGACACCCTACGACCATTCCAAAACCTTATGCCTTGATACCAAGTTTGTCACGACCCGAGAGTATCCCCCAATCGTAACACGGTGTATTCGACCTCGAAGAGGTCTTATACATGCCCTTAGCATATCATGAACATTAAAGCATAGAAAAATAGCGGAAAATTTAAAACTTTTCTTTACAATCGAATACTATATAAAATAAGAGAGAGTCTATAACACTATGTCTCAAACCATCTATAACATTTAGAATAACAAACTCTTTTTATAAAATCTTAGGGAAACGGCTCTTACATAATTAAGCATAGGGACACGGCCTTTACACAAGTCTAAAACTAACATAAAGTAAAGATATAAGTGGAAAAGGTGGGTTTGTCCTCGAAACTATGAGGACTCCCCGAGTCTTCATTCCCAAGCTCCTTAGAAACCCATCTTCCAAAAATAAGACACCACATCTCCAAACCCAAGACTTTGTAGAAAATGTAGAAGAAGGGATTAGCACAAAAAGTACTAAGTATGGAATTCATGCATAAAAACCATTCAAACATGCTTAAAAGGGACATTTAGTTGAACCCATGCTTTATGCACATTTTGAACATCATCTTGAAAGAGTTGGAGAATCACAAGTCACAAGCAACCCACATATAGTTCATCAAAGCACAAAGGATAATAACATCAACATAAGCATAGTATCTAAACATAGTCTAAATACAATATTACTCATTACAAGACATAATACTCATGCATATACAATAATTAGGATCATTACATCATAATAGGATAACAACACAAATAACCCTAGGTTGCACTTGTACCATGTGTAGATAAAGCCCCATAACCCTATCTACACTAAGTACTACCTTTGGATCACCATGCTTATACTTATCATACATTAGTCTTATCCATAATTCATACACATAGTAAAGAGACATTCATAGACATTAGCTCTTATCAAGTAAAGTCAATCATAATGTTAACTCAATGAAAGCATGCATTACTCGTAATCCTGATAATAAAATGGAACTACACCATGGCTACTTTAGAAGTGTACTTGTGCCATGTAGGAGTGGCATCCCATAATACGCCTCATACTAAGTAGATATAGTAGAGGAGTCATTAGTCATAGTTCATGCAACATATTTATATCATACATCTTAGTCATTTTTCATATACTTCATATCGTAAGTAAACCACCCTCATAACCCTTTCACAAGTTTACTTGTGCAATGTACATTTGAAGTCCCATACCCCCACATATACTAAGCAAACCTATCAAGAAGTCATAACTGTAATTCACATGCATATTCATATTACATTGTAAGGGAAGTCATTTGTACTTCATTCTACATAAGTTGCCATACATAATGGACTCACAAAAGAATTCCTCAAAGAACCCACATGTGCAATGTCTAGGTAAATTCCCATACATTTACCTATACTAAGTAGTACCCTTCAAGAATCCCTAGTTAGAGTTAATATTTATATTCATTTCTTAGTTCATATTCTTTAACCATAGGGAGATTAGCAATAACTGACATAGACCAAGTGAGCTACATGGAATCTGGGGTTGTACTGCCAAACCGAAAAGAGAGTGTTCCACTTGCCAAAGTAGAACTAACATCATAGCTATCTAGGTGGATCACAAAGCTAATTCCTACGGAGGCACGTAGTTAAGGGATAAGGAGATTGCTTCTAGAAACCCTTTTTATACTTAATAGCATTGTGGTTTCCATCTCATGAGACCTCTTTAGTGGAAACCTCCCAATATTTGTGAAGTAATCCTATCTCATATGCATAGCCTCTCGGTAAGCAAATTCCCATTAAGGTAACTTTAAGCCTTTACTGAAGGTCATAATTCATAGGGAAGTGCCCTTAGTTCGATCATCCCATCTTTTATCATATTAGCTCATAGACTCATTAGGTGAGAAAAACATTCATCCTAGGGGTCGAGAACATGTGAGAATGTTCCTTCATATCATAGTCATATAGTGTTTATGAGAATTGCTTCTTATTCAACATAATACACATTCATAATCATCTCACAATATTCATATTCATATCATAACATAACATACATGTTCATATCATATCATACATAGTCATAGCATTAGGGTCCTGTATAGAATCATATATTCATATAGAGGATTATGTGGGAAGGGACCTTCCACAATAGCATCTAATACAATTCAACATATAGACCATACCCTGTTCATAGCATATCATTCGTATTCATAACGTATCATACCTAGTCATACATAGGTTGTGGGGAAAGGATTCATATCTCAGCACCACAATTCAATACAAGAACACTTCATCATATTGAGAACCGTCATTCATAACCTTCAAGGCTCACATCAAGATTGAAGCCTAATTTCGTAAAATTAATACTTAATATAGGGTAAAATCAATATACTATCATGAATTACATGTAAACATACTAAATTCCCAACCTTAATTCATCATTCAAAACATACTAGGGTTTAGATTCAATAAAGAGGGGGAAATCATGGGTCTTGTGGAGAATTGCTCAAAAACAATAAACATTGCATGAATTCATCCACAAACCTTCATATATAATCATAAACAACCATTATAAATCAATGGAGTCAATTTTAGAAAGAGACTCACGAATTTGATTGAAAACCTAGAAGTTGGGGAACTTTGAAAACTTATCTGAAAGGGCTTCTTGGTGATAGCTAACCAAGAATAACGAACTCCCATACCCTAGCTATAGATTCCCATCAAAACACCATGAGAAAGGCTGCATCTTCAAGCCCCAATTGATCTCCTTCTTTGTTCTTCAATGGAGGAACTTGTAGAGACAAATATTTGAGAGGGAGGGAATTGGGTTTGATTTGGGTCTTTAAGTTATAATGAGTTATAGACTTGGTTTAGGATCTTATTAACTATTTATAGGAGGTTATTTCACAACTTAACGGACCCCCTAAGCCCTTAATTAATTGACTAACTTAATTCCCAAACCCCCAACTTAAAGCTAAAAGTCACAAAACTGGCAGAATCTACGGACCCCAACCTACGAACAGCGTTTGATCTACCGTCCGCAGTTTGGGTCCGTCGATTGGACCTGGGACTGACAGTGCTGCACTATTTTGGCCATAACTTTTTACTCCGAGATCGGAATTGGGCAAACTCGGTAGCGTTGGAAAGAGGGCTCAGAGACCTTTAGTTGGATAGGTAATAAAACACCTAATTCATTTTGAGCTATGAGATATGACCATTAAAAGTTGACCCCCACTCCTAACTAAAACTGAAAAACTGGCAGCATCTACGGCCCTCCACCTACGGACCGCAGATGGAGTTACGGACCATTCTGTCCCTCCTTCGTTTGGTACTGAATCTTGGCCATGGGAGCTAAGGCTACCTAGTGTAAGTCCTGACCTACGGAGCTCAACCTACGGGGCGTCACTTGACTTACAGGGCATCAATTGCCTCCGTAAGTCAATCTATTTTTGACATCTTTTGGCAAATGTTGGGGTCCTCCTCAAGGACCATAGGGTGGTCCTTGGGGGTCGTACCCATACGTTTAAGCCCTAAACATAGTGTTCTACATGTGGTAGTCACTTTTACATGTTTTCACCCTCAAACAACACTTTAAGCATCAACGACAAGACCCTTATAACTCACTAGTTCCAAAGACTAGTTTCCGGACGTTATAGTTGTTTCTTAACGTTTGACCTCTAAAATCACCAAACTAACTTCAATAGCCATTTTTAATCATTTAAACAAGTTTCCAACTATAAACTAACATGTGAGTCTCTATTTCAACCTACTAGATTTAGTCAAGCCTTAGCTAGGTCTTATTAGTTCGTACGGGGTGTTGAAATGTTTAACCTCTAAAATCACAAAATTAAATTTAATAGTCATATTTCATCATTTAAAAAAGTTTCCAACTATAAACTAACATGTGAGGCTCTATTTCAACCTACTAGATTTACTCAAACCTTAGCTAGGTCTTATTAGTTCATACGGGGTGTTACAGAATAATAGGATGACTTATAAGCCCAAAAGAGAATGATGAAGGAAAAGGAAATGTAGTGTTTTGACCACCACATTTCATGAGGATCAAAGTCATTGAGCCTAAATGATCATACCTTTGCACTCAGCCCCATTACAGGCCTTGAAAAGACCTTTTAACTGAAACAAATGTTATTTGGAAATAACGGGCAAACCTATGAGTGAAAGCATGCATTGTGTTTTTCTTTGTGAGTGTGAGCATTATATCTGATTTCGAAGATTTTAACTGCAAACCACTGTGTGGATATGGAAACATTCCTTGTGTGAGGGCATTTGAACACTTTGGTTGAGCTTGAACTTGCATTTGAAGCAAGTATTGTGAGCATGATGTTCTTTGATATTGGTGAGTCACAACATGAATCTTTGAGTGCACATTTTATCTTTGCATAAGTAAATTAAGTCTTCTGTGTGCATTCATGTTTGAGTCTTGTATAGCACTTTTCGAGACACCCTTTTTGAACGGCTGTACTTGAGTTTGCTTGAGGACAGGCAAAAGTGTAAGTTGGCGGTGTTGATGAGTCCAAAAATTGGACTCATTTAGGACTATATTTTAATAGAAATTGAGTCTTCAAGTGCTTATCTTATCTCAATATCCGATGAAAACCCTTAAGTTTCAGGTATTTGAAGTTTAAAGGAAAGCATGGACACTAAGTCGCAAAAAGAAACTAAAAGGATGAAAAGAACGAATAAATGAAGGACTGAGGATCGCCGAGTCCACTGGGCGAGTCGCTGAAAGGTCTTACTTCACCTTTTGTTCCAGTGTGCGGAGCCTGAAGGAAAAAATCAACTCGGCAGAAAAAGAAAGTTGTCGGTGCATCGCCGAGAAGTTTCGCGAAGCAGTACCATGTCTCCCAATGACCTAGAGCATGGCGATGCGGAAGGGTGGTGCAAGACGGCGATTAACTATACGAAAAGGCGAATTGCCGAGTTGATCGGTGATTTCGACTAACGACGCCAAATGAACTACTGCAACACAAATCTGTGAAGCTATAAATACTTGTTAGAGTTGTAGTTTTAAGAGTGGAACACTTATTATAATTTTCATATAGAATAGTACTTTTTCATATTTTGTTCTATGTTTGAGAGGGTTTTGGAAGACTTGAAGATCCAAAGGGTTTCATCTTCAAGATTTGGACTTGGGTCTCTCAGATTCATTATTTTTGGCTTGTATCAAGACTTAAATCTTCATACCCATTTGAATGCAACCTCAATTTGGTATAAATTTCTATCTCTTATACATGTGTTGCTAAAATCCCCAATTCTTGGGGTGTGATTTAGCGAATATGGGTTAAGATAATTGTTGGGTCTTGCTTGTTGATAGTTTAATTGTAGTTTTATTGTGATTTTGTTTAGTAGTTGTGGATGAATTTAATGAATTTGTAGTAGCAAATATAAGTTTATTTATGTGTTTTCGGCTTGCTCGAGAGTGAGGTCGTAAAACTAAAACTACTAAATTGATGGCCAGTGTGAGTGGGTCGACATAAGGTTCAGCTCGAGAGAGTGAACCCTAGTCCTATCTCCACACACTAAGCTCGAAAGAGTGAGTGGGTTAAGGTGTAGGCTGGTCTTCATGCGGCAAGTGGGTGTACGAGAGGGAGAGAGAGAGCTTATCCCCAATAATGTTTAGCCTATTCACAATTATTCTATGAATCTTCTATCAAAAACATGTACCCAATAATCTATCTTAACCCGTATTCCCGTCACATCTCAAATATCCACTCTCAATATTTAGAAATCGTTGTTTATTTTTCTGTTTTTACTTACTTGAGACAAAATCCCAATTTGATACTTGACACTCTTGTGTCCCTTTCTAATTTACAATGTTTTGAATCGTTAATATCTTTAGCTATGACTAATTAGAACTAAATTTTATTTTTCTACTAATTTTCAAAACCACTCCCTTGGGAACGATCCCAACCCTTGGTTGGGTTATTATACAATTGCACGATCGTAGACACTTGCATAGGAAGTTATGTCATTGATTACGCAAACATCTAAAAGGCCCCGCTGCCGGGGAGTGGTGTTACTTGAGAATTCATTGATTAGTAAATTTTTTGTTCTTCTTACTTGTAGTCTACTTACCTCATTCTTAATTTTGTTTTATTTGCTCTGTGAATATTTCAGAAAGCATGAGTATTATTGGTTGTAACGGTAGCTAGGTAGGCCACAAAGACGACATCAAAATTCTCAACGATCCCAACATCAATGGCCCCCATCTCATTGGAGGTGTTGGAGCCATCTGTTTATCCCCAGCCGAGGGAAATGTTGTGTTCCACATAATGAGCACCATGTTGCAACTCTTGCAACTGAAGGGACTTTTTAGCGGACTAGCTCATGAGGATTCTCATGAACATCGTTGAAACTTTGTAGATGTGTGCGGACCATTCTCGTTCAAAAACATCTCTCAGGAGTCGGTTTGGTTGAGGCTATTCCCTTTCTCATTGCTGGGAGAGGCATGCAAGTGGCTAGCCAAGCTACCACGTGAATCTATCATATCTTGGGAGGAGTTGGTAACCGCATTTCAAGTGCACTTTTTCCCTCCCACGAAAATGATCTCACTGCGGGATAGCATCCAGAGCTTTAAACATCTAGAAGGAGAGCCTCTGCATGAAACTTGGCTAAGGTTCAAACAGTTGGTCCTGCAATGCCCAACCCACAGTTTTCCGGACAATGTGCTACTTCAATACTTTTACCGAAGTTTGGATTCGGTAAACAAAGGTGTCGCTGACCAACTCTCACCTGAAGGCTTAATACAGCAACCATACGCAGTAGCAGCCTAACTTTTAGATTGCATGACAACCATCAACATAGCGTGGTACACTCGCGAGGATCAAGTATCCCCTCTCACATTAATGTTATCTAAAGAGCAAATTGAAAAAGACAATGAGAGAGACCAAAACATGGCCAAAATCATGACATAACTTGACATTCTATCCAAAAATGTTCTGGGAGCTGGTTCCCGTAGTGTTAATCTTGTGGGCGTCGAGTGTGCAAATCCTGAAGAGATGAAATTTGAAGCCCTATATAACGAGGAGGTAAATTCTTTAGCAAATCTACGCGAGGGGAATCGTTCAAACTACCCAAGGTAGGGTGGTAACAATGGCTAGGATAGAGACGAAGGCTGGAAGGATAAAGATCGTGAATGGAGGGACCGAAATCCAAACTGGAAGGATGGGGAGAAGGATAGATATGTGCCTCTGCATGAGCACCAGAAGCCCAAGGATTCGGAAGGTGGTAGGTCTAAGGATATGCTCTCGCGTATCCTCAACAAAGTTTAACGGTCAGACAAAATGCTGAAAGGTATGAAAGAAGAGGTTTCTACCCTTAGCCAGACCATCACCTCCCATGTTGTTTCAATCAAGCAGTTGGAGACCCAGATGGGTCATATCTCGTCTCACCTAAATTTGAGACAGCAAGGGGGTTTGCCTAGTGATATTATGGCTAACCCAAAGAGTGAGGTTTGAAGGTGGACTTGCATCGTGCCGCTACGTTAAGTAAGGCACTATTTGGGAGGCAACGTAAAACCCCTTTATTATTTTTTTAATATTTCTGGGTAAAATAATGGTGCGTTGTTTGTACAGGTTAAAGTATGAGAAGTGTTCAAAAAAGTGAAGGATGGCAAGCAATAGATCTAGTCGGTGAATCACAAAAGGCGTCGGTGAATCCGACCATTTCCACCATTTGACTCAAGACATCATCAACATTAGAGTGTGTAAAACTTGGCGAGCTTTGGAAATTGTTGGCGAATCGTCGACCATGTCGGCGATCATGAGGAAAGATCGTCGTTTGGACCCTCACGCAAATTGAAGGTCCTGTAAAACTCAGCAATTCAAGTGCTCACTCTACGACTGGCCAAGAGGTTTGGCGATCGGAACTAATATCGTCAAATGGAAGAAAACTGGACGGTCTTTCAACCAAAGGTTTAAAAAATTTCAACTTCATTTCCTTCCCTCACTTTTTCACCTTCCCAAACTCACACCTGCACTCTAATTTTATATTACTTGCATTTTTCAGAGTAATTTGGTTGATTGATTTGTGCTTGGAGTCGGATTATAGTGCTTCCTAGCATCTCAATATCCATTTGATCAACACAAAAGGTTAGTGTCCCGAACCCCATAACTATCTTTTCAAAATTGTAGTCATTTGCAATTGTGTGATCTAGTAGAAATCTACTGAACCTCCCTGATTGGGTTTAATTGTTTATGTGTCAATTTTTCTTCGATAACCCCGCCTTTATTTCCTAAAATGTGAAATCTTGTTCTTTAATGCATCAAGTGGAGTTAATGAGTGATGAGTGGTATTTGTATGTTATGGGTACTGGTCGAGTTTGTGCTTTTTGTGCGCCGGCACAGCTTAGTGACCAGAACTAGAAATGGCAGAGACGTCATCTTCTGTTTGTCTCTCATGGCCATCTCTTGTGACATCAGCAGTCCTAGATCGATCCTCCTTCCGGCCATGATAGAACCAAGGCAAGACGCCTTAGGATAGCGAATAATAGACTCGTTCTAGGATGGCATTAAGGTGTTGCTGATGAAGCCAAACCAGAACCTGGAGGCGTTATTCATGTCCCTCTTCTCAATAGGAGCCCTTGCATCCATCCACCTCGGGGTGGTGTCAGAAATCATTGGAGCCAACCAACCCTTCAAATTATCCAGGGACGAAACAATCGGCAACCCCTCGTAAGGGAGTGCAGAGTGCAGCGGTATACCTAATACAACATTAATATGCTCGCTGTAACCCTCCACCTCCTTGCCTCTGACCATGACCGACTTCAACGGTCGAAACTCAGTTGCCTTATTCTTGTTCTTAAGCACTAACTCCCCAAAAGCAGTGTAAAACTCTCTTACCCAAGAAGGAATGTAAGGGCCTTGGGGCCGTGTGAACTGCTCAAATCCATGGTATCAGAGAGTTTCAAGCACATCACGATTCTTGCCTTCCAGACCTTCCATGGATAGTAACTTCTCCTCTATGATGGTCTGTAAACCATCACTTTTCAATCTGTTTAACACCCTCGGTGGAGGAACTATAGAAAGTGTAAGAGTTACTATGAGTTCTTGGGCTGGCATTGAGTCTGTAGTCAGTGGAGTGGCAACTCAGGGAGTATTGGTGGTTGTGGGCTGAGATCTGGCCAGGAGCGCATCCCTTCGGTTAATCAGAGGTTGTTCATCATCTGGTTCAGTGAAATATGGCTCAATAGCAGCTCCTTTTCTAGCTCTATCTTTCTTCCTTTTGCCTTTGTCTCCCAGTTGGAGGTCATCCGCTCTCCTCTTTGGAGGGTTTGATCCTCCTTCATTTATTGTAATTCCCTTTTCCTTTTGCTAGGGTTGTTCGGATAGTTTGGTGCGTACCATATCTGCAAAAGATCGAGAGAAATAAGGAAAACAAAATCAAACTGTAGCATAACAAATCTTGTTGCAGATAAACTCGTTGATCCAGTCAGTGAGTCGCCGAACCGCTTTGGCGAGCGAAGTCTGGCTCGTTGATGACGTTGGCTAAACAATTAAGGCAAGTCGTCAATAGGAGAGTCCTTTCAGCGAATCGCCGACTACTTTCGGCGAGCAAGGGTTTTTTTGCCTAAGGTTACAGTGCATAAAGGTCTCAGGGTGCAAATAAAGAGCGTTAAAGAGTACTTTCGCGAGTCCCCAAGTGCCTTCGGCAAACTCAGGCATCTTGCAAAAAGTTACAGACTCAATCCACAATCTTGAAAAAAAAATTAAACGCGAGATGAAAAAAATAGACAAACTGCCGAGTTATTCAGCGAGCTCGAATCAGCTCGTTGAACGACCCAACGTGCCCATTTTCAACCCACTTTCTCGAATTCAACTCCGCAACTCCCAAAATTGAAATCAAAACAGGCACTCATGAAATTCAAACAAGACCCATACTACCCATCACCCTGGGATACTCGTATTTCACCCGAATTTACCGAATTTGGCCATTTGATGATATTTACTCCTAAAAGTGTTGTAACCCACTCTATCATTGATCAAATTTTTGACATTTAGCACAAAGGTGGGCTACTCATACTTCACCCAATCAATCTCACAACACGAAAGCACGACCCAACTCATTAATAAGCACAACGAATATGGGAATTGGACAGTCAAACCAAACGGCCAAGAATTTCAAATTAAAATAGGCAATTAAGGATTCTAATCCTACAAGAGAGGCCCAACACACATCAATACGATACGATCATTGCATAAGAGTTCAAATTTTTCAACAATAAACTCGGGGTTTAGGACTAACCTTTAATGTCGATTAAATTGCGATTGAAAATCTAGGCGGCAAAGTATTCCAACTTAGAGCACAAATCAACAAACTAAAATGCTAGAAAATCGCTAAAATAAAAAAAATACTACTTTAGTGTGAATTTAGGAGATTCAAGAGCGAGGGAAAGTAAAGAATTTCAAATTCTGAGCCTTTTGGCCATTATAAACCGTCCAGGTCGCAACCATTCGGCGACGTTAGTCGCACTCGCCGAGTGGTAACTTGCCCGCCGATTGCTAAAATTCTTTAGTTTCTTGGGCATCAAGACGGCGGTCTACATCGAGGTCTCCAACCTAGTTGGTGACGCGCCGAAATTCTTCCTAAGTTCGCCGAGTTTTACAGGCTCTGACTTGAACTTTAATTGAGCCAAATGGCAGGTCAAGTCGGGGAAGCTGACCTCTTCGACTATCTGCCGACTGACCATTTTCTCACCAATCTGTATTGTTCACCACTTTCCTGATTCAAACCTGCACCACAAACACACCATTATTTATAAAAGCAAACTAAAGCATTTCAAACATTGGGTTGACTCCGAAGAAGTGTCTTATTTAACGTCATAGCACGACGCGAGTCCTTTCTCACTCCCTATTGGTTGGGTTGGCCCTAGTGTTACTAGGTAACCCCAATGGTTCGATTGAGTGAAGAGTAGGCGTCGCATAATTAAAGAGTGTCCTGATCAGTTAGATAGATCTAGACTAAGAGCCAACCATTTGATTCAATACTTCAATATTGTTCTTCATATCTTCCAATATTTGATCTTGTCGGTCATCTTTTAGAGGATGATTTGGAGTGTGTCCTCGACAAGATTGTTGTCCCTGTCTCTAGACTGCTTCCCCTTGTGAAGAGGTGTTTATCTCCCTTGACTCTTGCACTAGTTTTCCACATTTGTTATTTTTGTCACCAACCCATTTAGTTGAGTTACTAGTGCGGGTAAGGTGAAGTCCCTCTAGACTTCTTGCTTCATCTCAGTCGAGTTGCCACCATTTCCCTCAGCCATGCTCAGGGAACCTACCTACATCAACAAATTCAAAGAAAAACAAAACTAAAAATAAGATTAGTAAACTACGATTATTAAAAGTAAAATTGGTCTTAAACCAAAAACATTCACGTAACACCACTCCTCGGTAGCGGTGCCATTTTGATAATTGCATAATCAAGGACACAACTTCCGATGCAAGTGTCTACGATCGTGCAATAGTATAATAACCCAACCAATGGTTGGGATCCTTCCCAAGGAATTTTTTTGAGAATTAATAGAAAAACAAAAATTAGTTCTAACTACTCGTAGCTAAAGACATTAATGATTAAAAACTTGTAAATTAGAAAGGGACATAAGAGTGTCAAGTATGAAATGGGTATTTTGTCACAAGTAAGTAAAAATAGCTAAATAAAGAAGGATTTCTAAGTAATGAGACGGGATCCTTTGGATATGACAGGAATATGGGTTAAGCTAGATTTTTGGGTACATGCTTTAGATAGAGGATTCATAGAATAATTGTGACTAGGCAATACTTTAAGGGGGATAAGCTCTGTCGAGCAACTTACCCCGTTTCAAATGTGTTCCTCTCGGACACCAACTTGCAGAATGAAGACCAGCCTACGCCTTCATTCACTCACTCTCTCGAGCTGAGTGTGTGGATATGGTACTAGGGTTCACTCTCTCAAGCTGAACCTCATGTCGACCCACTAACACTGGCCATCAATTTAGTAGTTTTAGTCTTACGACCTCTCTCTCGAGCAAGCTGGAAACACATAAATAAACTTTTATTTGCAACTACAATTTCATTAAATTCATCCTCAACTACTAAATGAAATCACAATTAAACTACAATTAAACTATCAGTAAGCAAGACCCAACAATTATGTTAACCCATATTCGCTAAATCACACCCCAAGAATTGGGGGTTTTAGCCACACATGTATAGGTGATAGAAATTTATACAAAATTGAGCTTGCATTCAAATGGGTATGAAGATTTAAGTGTTGATACAGGCCAAAAATGAAGAGTCCAAGAGACCCAAGTCCAAATCTTGAAGATGAAACCCTTTGGATCTTCAAGTATTCAAAACCCTCTCAACTTTAATCAGAGCAAAATATCAAAAAGTACTATTCTGTATGAAAATTATAATAATTGTTCGACTCTTCAAACTACAACTCGAACTAGTATTTATAGTTTCACATATTTATGTGGCAGCGGATCATTCAGTGTCGTTTGTCGGAATCACCAATCAAGTCAACGATACACCTTTTAGTGTAGTTCATCGTCGTCTTGCACCATCCTTCATTATCGTCGTGCTCTAGGTCATTGGGCGACATGGTACAGCTTCGCGTAACTTTTTGGTGATGCGCTTACTGCTCCCTTTTTCCGCCGACTTGATCCTTTCCTTCAGGGCTTAGCACGCTCGAACAAAAGGCGAAGTTAAACCCTTCGGCGACTCGCCAAGTGTACTCGGCGATCCTCAGGCATTCATTTCTTCGTTCTTTTTAGCCTTTTCGTTCCTTTTTGCGACGTAGTGTCCATGCTTTTCTTCAAACTTCAAATACTAGAAACTTAAGGGTTTTCATCAGATACTGAGATAAGATAAGCATTTGAGGACACAATTCTATTAAAATATAGCCCTAAATGAGTCCAATTTGTGGATTCATCACAACCTCAGGAGCCTCTATCCTTGTGAGCGATTCTCCAATACGTTGGAGTTCCCAACCATGGCTATGAGTGAATATATTGGAGTTCCCAACCGTCATTAGTTCCACAACAAGCACAATTCCCCCTTCAAGTCAAGTAGCACATCAACGCTCTCATTCCTAAGTGCAAAGGCATAAACAAAGTTGGCCCAAATTACGACCCCATACAATGAACTAGATAACTTCAAGAATGCAATTATTTCCAATTCATTAGCGGGCTCAAGTACAAAGGTATTCCCCACCCAAATTGGCAAACATACCTTATTCAAGCACATATGATCAAGTAGTAACACCAAGTAAGAATCATATGAATGGAGGACGATGCTACTACCATACTCAGCATACTTAAAACCAACACCGGGGTCAAATGGAAATGGCTTACATAGCATCCAGTCAAAGAGACTTTCATTTTCCCTATTGATACCACTACTAACATATTATATGCTACCCACACAAGTATGAGTATCATCATATACAAGTAGATAATATTGACTCCTCGAGTCCAAACCTTGGAAAACCATGTGGACTACAAGTTTGAAACATATCCCCAGAGCATGAGGGTTATTACAATGCTTAGCATTAAAACATTGATCTGAGGCAATACAAACTCAAGGAACAACCAAGCATCTTCTATTGTCATGGCTAATAAGCCCATAGATGGAGTACATTGACATTAGCTATTCTTCTCGTGAACAGGATAATACCACCCAACAGTTGACACCTCTACAAGTTCAACTACTCTCAAACCTTCACCGGGATCAAAATGATAAAAGGTCCACATAACTAGATAATACAAACAAGTGTAGACCTCAATGAAATCCCGATCCACATGCAATGTACGTTTAATCCAACTATGAGACTAATCATATGCAAAGAGATAGTAAAGGAAGGTACAGACTTCACCTACTCTTGCCAAATATTTCCTACCCCATAAGATGCACAATTAACAAGATCATTTCCAAAACAAGAGTAACTAAAGGAGTTTAGGAAACTACCCTTCCTCATACACAATGTAGGCTCCTCAAGTGGATTGTAAACCATCAAGACAGACTTTCCATCATAGGGAAGGGTATAAATAATTTCACCTACATTATGCCCACCATTTCAGCCAAGCATCCCCATACAAAAACCACAATTCAGATTATTACCGGGGTCAAATGGGAAGGAAATCCATGAACTTGGATCAAGTGCACCTCATTTTATCAGATTGGCACTCAAGTGCACCTCATTTTATCAGATTGGCACTCTTACCTTCCCAAAACTTACTCTACTCAATAGTGTGAGCATCATGATATGCAAACAAGTAATTGAGAAAGGTGTTGCTTTAATACTCTTCAGTAAAGGGGTTCCCAACTTTTGCCTCAACTCTAGATGCTAGAGGATCATAACTCATACAAATCAATGGAACACACAAGGACAAAATACCAGTTAGCACGCAGACAGTCCATTTCAACTTAGCACTACCCTTCCCAATAAATGTACTATCATCTTCACATAAGAGATTTCCATCTTTAGGAAGAGTATCATTGCACCATAGTGGATTCTCAAACAATTTAAGAACATTTGTGAGATTTCCACCTCTGGCAAGGGTGTCATCACACCATAGTGAATTCTCAAAAGACTTAAAAACATTTTCATCATAAAAAGACACCACATTGGAAGCATCATCACATTTATAGAATGGAGAGAAATGAGCCATTTTGTAAAACACACAATAACTATTGAGCTTATCAATCATATCATCTAATCTAGGGATAGGATGACAATACCTTATGATGATTTTGTTAATGGCCCGACAATCAACATGCATGTGCCATGCTCCATCTTTCTTTGACACAAATAGAATCGTAACAGTGTACATACTTATGTTTTCCTTCACATAGCCGTTGTTAAGGAGTTCCTCAACTTTCCTCGGTAGCTCTTTTATATCTTCCAAATTACTTCGATAAGCCAGTTTGTTTGACCATTGTGAACTCGGCACGAAGTAAATTTGGTGCTCAATATCCCAAAGAGGGGGCACTCCACTTGGCAGTCACATTAAAAGGGCATCATTAGAATTCTGCAAAAGAAAGGAAATAGATTATCTCTTTATGCTCAGCCAACAATACTTGGGCTTTTCCTTTCAACTTCCTTATTTCTTCTTTTTCGTGGCCTTCGACCTCCACATGTCCCTGCTTCTTCATCCTGTTATCCCTCAATTCATTCATCTTTTGTCACATTTCCTTAACTTGAGATGGTGATATAGGATGAAGGACATGCTTACATCCATTCGATACAATTTACTAGGTGTAGGTCCGACAATCATGTTTTGTCAAATGACCATATTGTCAAGGTCTCCCCAGTAATACATGACAAGCTTGCATTGGGATCACATCACATAGGACCGCATCTTGGTATTTCCCAATTTGAAACTTGATTAACACTTATATATGCACCCTCAATTCCTCACACTCACTCAACCATTGATGTTTGTAAGGCTTAGCAAGCTTAGTGGTAGGAAGCTTCAAGAAAACTACTAAAGCGGTGCTAGCAATGTTTGCATAGCTTCCACAATCAATGATCAAGGAACATACATTACACTGGATGAGGCACTTGGAATGATAAATATTCTATCTTTTAGTTTGGTTAAACATGGTATTGCTAGTCATAGTTTGCCTTACAACAGACATTGGTATGGTGAACTCTCCTTCTTTTGGTCAATCCGCATCATTTGTTGACTTCCTCATCAAACAGTCGCGCATACCGACTTTTCTATCCTTACAGGGGTCTTGCTCCTCATCTTTAACACCTCCCAGGGTTTCCCTTTTACAACTTTCATCTTTATTGATCTGTGTTGGGTTGAACGCTTTATGGGAAGTTTCAGGGGTGATTGTAGGATTTAATTGATCATTCATTATTGACAAGCTATCTTGAAAATCGGCTATAGTTCCTTCCACCATTCCTATTATCCGACTCAAACTAGTAAGAGGCCCTATGAGAGATTCTAAGGTAACCTTCCCTTTAGGTGGGCGGGTTTCACTTTCGATTTCCATGGTACCTAACAATTAAGAAAACTCAATAAAAACAACAAACAACGTTAGCGTTAATAAAATGAACTCACATACACTCATGTTTACACACCTTTGATTTCCTTTCTAATAAAATGAACTCACATACACTCATGTTTACACAACAAATGACCTTTTTTTCTTCACCAAAAGTGAAGTTCAGCTCGCCAACTTGAATATGGGATCGCCAAACTTGACAGTCTACCAAGGCAACTCGGCTATTGGGGATGCAGTTAGGCAGAAAACCGAATGGACTCGGTCAGTAAGGCTGAGCTCGCTGAATGTTATAGTGTCTATCAGTCAATTCGGCGACCAACCTTCCCAATGGGCGTGGTGTCAAATGGACTTGGCGAGCAAAGTCGAGCTCGCCAAAAGTTCTAGCACCTGATGCTAAAGACATATGAATTTCTGCTCTTGTGG
>JAJOOI010010844.1:0-59346 GCA_029582585.1 Solanum bukasovii
AAGTTTAAATGTGTGGATGTAAATAAGTTTTTTTTATTCCGCACTATTTTCATTATTGAATGCAATGAATGACTATGTGGCTCGTATAAGACCCCTTCGGGGTCGAATACGCCATGTTACGACTAGGGGGTACTCTCGGGTCGTGACAACATTATTCCTAGTGCATTTGATACTATTAATTGTGCTACTTTCCTTGTTCTCTTTCCATTTTTTTAAAGAATGGTATATTGATAGCTTTAGACTTAATTCTAATTAGCTCATGGGCAGAATGTTTTCTCACCTTTAAATGCATGCCTTATATGGTGTTCTTTCATTCAATATTAACACTTAAATATTGGTATTAGTTTGGCTCATTTGCTTTTAAATTAAATAGATTTAATTTCCTCTTGCACAATGCCTTACTTGTGAAAGATGAAGTCTAAGGTGATTCACTGTTTTGCTAGCTCAACATGGATATAATATATAGTCTCTTTTTCAAAGCAATATCTTTTAGTATATATATATATATATATATATATATTTATTTATTTATTTATTTATTATTATTTTTTTATTTTTTTTTGTTTGAAATTTATCTCCATAACATGCATATTGATATTTGTCTTATCTTTGTCTGCATAAGTTAGCTACACTATTAATATATAAATCTAAATAGCATATATTCCTTGTCATTTAGTCTTCTGTGGAAAGCTCAATTTGGAGATTAAGATCATTTCATATGGATACATTTGCTTATTGAACACTTGCAGTGTTGTTTTTGGTTTCATTTTATTACTTGTGAAAAAATGATAAATTCGTTAAATCGTTGGTTAACAACATCTTTGGTTGAATATTTGATACTTGAATCTAGTATGTATTTTTGGGACTTTGTTTCCTAGTTCTACATCAAAGTCTCGTCCTTTAAATTTATGCATAAATTATCCTATGCTTCTTTCTCTTAATTACTCTGTTCATTGAACTAAAGGTTATTGCTCTTTATTTTCAAGATAGCAAAAATGCCAAAAATGTCAATTTGCTCACGCACTTAAATTAGCTAAAAATGCTTATTTATTTGGTTGTTTTCATTATTGGTCTACTACTTGTTTTCCTCTTCTCTAAAAGATTTAATTGTTGATAAGTTGTATGCTTTTAGAGAATAATATTTATCATCTTATTTGTTTCCTCCGCAAATGCTAAATTTTTTTTATTCATTTGTTCTTTTTACATGTGAAATCTGTCCGGGTCCTCGCGGACTCTATCTTCGCATTTTCCTTTGGGCCATGCAGGCCCAACTCTATTTTTACCCAAGTCAGCCAATTATAAAAATCAACGAACAGGTCCCAAAGCTGAAAGAGGCAAAAGATCGAGAAAATTAAAAATTTTGGGCCAAAGGCTTACCCTTAATTCAAATTTGTATTTTGTTATTTTGGGCCTAAGCCTGTTTAAGTTTATTATTAGTGTTTAGGACAGGTGTAAAATTGGGCCTAAGACCCAAAGAAATGTCGTATATATGTTAGACTAGGACAGGTGCAGATGACTCAAATGGGCCAAAGACCCAAAATGAAAAATGGGTCCAAATACTGGTCCAGGCGGACAGAAACCAGATTTGGGCCCAAATCTCTTTCCCTCTGTGTCTTACTACGCTTATTTACTTGTTAATATTTTCCATTAATCTTAAGATAAACAATTCAAATTCCCAAAAGACGCTCATTTCGTTTTAACAATTTAACTAAATCGATCATCTTTCAAAAGACTTAAAAGAATAAAATTTTGAGAAGTATCTTACTTAGATCGTAGGTCATTATTTCCCTTTTCCCCTTTTTAAACCATCTCAACTACAAAATAGTTCAATCATTCTATTCAAATTAAGTTAACTTATTTTTTAGCCAAAAAATTTAATTATCGGATAACCACATTAGTGGATATTCTAGATGCTTTTAAAACCTTCCTAGAATGATAATAAGAACCCCGAACCCCTTTACAAGTTTTCACTAGATTCCTGTTTTAGTCTTGTGGAAAAAATAGTTTTCTTAATTTTTCTTTAAAAATTAAGTGGCTACTCTAAAACCAGTCCAATTATATATTTTTAAATAAAACACTGATGGCCTAAGCAGCAGTGGGTCGACATGAGGTTCAGCCTGAGAGGGTGAGCCTTAGTTCCATATCCTAATACTCAGCTCGAGAGAGTGAGTGGGGTAAGGCGTAGGCTGGTCTTCATGCGGCAAATGGGTGTCCGAGAAGAACGCATTTGAAACGGGGTAATTTCCCCGAGAGGGAACGTATTTCCATTTAAAGCTTAGCCTAGTCACTATTATTTGGCAAATTTCCTATCGAAAGCATGTACCCAACAATTTATCTCAACTTATATGCGGTCACATCCCAAGAACATTTCCCCATACTTGATTTTCTTGTTTATTTTGCTGTTTTAGTACTTGTTACAAAATCCCCTTTGATATATGACACTTTTGTGTCGCCCCCTTTAATTTACAATGTCTTTTATCGCAAATGTCTTTAGCTACAACTAGTTAGAATGTAAATTCTATTTTTTTAATCAATTTTCAAAATCGCTCCCTTGGGAAACGACCCCAACACTTGGTTGGGTTACTATATTATCGACGATCGTAGACACTCATACCGTAGGATAGTGTCGTTGGTCACGATAAGCATCAATTATTTCAAGGAAGAGCATTAACATGGGGCTTATTATTTACCAAGAGATGGCCATGAGGGCCAAGCATAGGAAGACCTCACTTCCATTCTGGCGTTGATCACAGAGTTATGCCGACGTGCTGGAGTCCCTCGGGATGTTGTGAGACATATTGAGGTTACCCCTTCTTCCTCCACTGACATCCGACATATTGAGGCCAAGTACACACGAGAAGAGGCTAATGGGATGAGAGAAGCCCCGATAGATACTTCTCCAGAGGTGGATGTCGACTCTATACTTGCAGAGGCATCTTTGCCTACTCCGGCCTCTGAGCCTTCAGGTACATCTGCTCCGACCTCTTCTTCATAGGCTCCGAGTGCCTCTACCTTTGCCCAGCCCACCAGGATCACTCAGGCTATGATCCTGAAAATTGGGCACCGGATGCCTTCAGCTGATGTGAGGGCTACCCCACTTGAGAGATCCATCCCATGGATGATTGAGAGTGCCATCCTTGCTGCACTGACCCCCCTCCAGATGTCCATTAGCACTCTCACTACGAGAGTTGAGGCTTGCGAGAGAAGACAAAGGGAGACCGTTGAGGTTACGGCTTTGAAAGCCGAAGTAGCAGACCTGAGGAAGGATATAGACTATCTAAAGTCTGCTGACTTCACTTCACTATTGGAGGCTGCGGATGATGTGGACGCCCCTGAGACTTCAGAGATCTCTCCGACTACCACCAGAGAGGTACATAGGGATGGCGCAACAGCTGATGAGTCGGAGGCAGAGACCGACGAGGAGCAGATCGATGTGTTTGATGCTGAGGTTTGTGATGATCTAGCTGACCTCAAGGATGCCATGTTCGGAACTGTGTGCCAGACATCTTTGAGAGACACCACCATGGGTGGGTCTAGTGGAGCTGGTCCTTCTGAGGTGACTCCTAGCATTGATGCCCAGACAGATTGAGCGACTGAGTAGACATGATCAATTTTTACCTCTCTCTCTGTCTTACTTTTTGACTTTTGGATATTTTATTTCTTTCATTTGAGAACAAACAAATTTTGTTTGTGGTGGGGTGAGGCCCACATTTCGTAATTATTACTTTGTTCGAACATTGGGTTTTTCTGGTATATATTATGTTTAGCACTATTTTTGTAGATCATTGAGCTTGTGGCTCCTTGTGTTAATTGCAAATGATTTTTAGACCCTTCCAATTTTTTTTGAGCGACCTCTTGTTTGTGTTTGAATGTGGTTGTTCTCTTGCAAATTTGAGTATCGGTCTTGATTAATACCAATGACATGCATAGTGCTAATAATCAAACAAAAATGAATGTGTAGCTACGATGAGGCCAATGAAATTGCCTAGACAATATGTGAACTTTTTGCACCTCGTTGTGACTAGCCAAGTATCGAATTGAGTCTCTTGTAATGAACATTGCACACTAGTGAAAGTGTGGAGTCTTGTTTAACATTGGTGTCAATTCCCTGTGTGTGATGAGCTTACCGTGAACCATGGGTGATGACATCTAGAATTTGCCCCGTTGGTCCGGTTGACTAAGTGATGCAATCTCTTCAAATGATCTTAGGCAACTTTGAATAGTGTGAAACAATTTGACATTATACCTCTTTTTGTGTCCTACCTTGGGAGTGTGTGAACTTCACTTGAACACCTTTTGAGCCTTACCCTTTTCTTGAAAAAAAATTAATGAAATTATGACCTTTCTTGATCCATTACCCTTAATCTTCATGATTTTTGGTTTGTGTGAATAGCCAACTTAGGCCAAAAGCCTAAGTTGGGGGTGTGGTGAAAAGAGATGGTAAATAAAAAAGTGCAAGGAATTCCCTTGACCCATGGTTTTGAGAAAGATGGAACCCCTCCATATAAAAAAAAGAGAGAAAAAGAAGAAAACAATGAAAAAGTTGTGGAATAAAGTTGTGAAAATGCAAAAAGAAATGGGGTGTCCAACAGTCCATGGAACATGAATAATGGGGTGACTTGTGAGCTCAAATGATAATTATGAAGAATAGGAAAGAAAGTGTTGTTCACACCACATATCATGAGGATTACAGTCATTGAGCCTAAATGACCATACTTTTTCACTCAGCCCCGTTACAAGCCTTGAAAAGACCTTTTTGATTTTGAGTGAGCTGAAACAATTATTGGTTGGAAAATAAGTGCAAACCTATGGGTGAAGTCATGCATTGTGTTCATCTTTGTGAGTGTGAGTGTTGCATTTGATTTCGGAGCTTTAAATTGTTGAACCATTGTGTGTGAATGTGGAATCATTCTTTATTTGAGGGAATTTGAGTACCTTTGTTGAGCTTGAACTTGCATTTGAAACAAGTATTGTGAACTTGAGAATCTTTGATAATGGTGAGTCACAACTTGAATCTTTGAGTGCACAATTGATCCTTGCATGAGTAAGTTGAGTCTTTTTGTGTACATTCATGATTGAGTCTTGTGTAGCACTGTTTGAGAAATCATTCTTCAACTGCTGAACTTGAGTTTTACTTGAGGACAAGCACAAGTTTAAGTTGCGGGTACTGATGAGTCCACGATTTGGACTCATTTAGGACTTTATTTAAATAGATTTAATGTCCTCAAATGCTTATTTGTGCCAATAACTGATGTAAATCCTTGATTTCCAGGTATTTTGATTGAGGAACAAAGCATGGACACTAATGAGCAAAACGGAACAAGGCAGCTGAAAGAACGAAGAAAAGAAGGACTGGTGATTGCCTAACCCATTTGGTGAGTCGCCGAATGGCTATGATCTCACCTAAAGTTCCAATGTGCCATGCCCTGAAGGAGAAAATCAAGTTAGCGATAGAAATGAGCAGTCGGTGTGTCGCCAAACGATTCCGCGATGCAGTACTAAATCGCCCAAAGTTACAGAACTTAAAGATGTTGAAGGCCAAAGTTAAAAGGCGATGGAATTGACCAAAAGGCGGATCGCTGAGTGGATCGGTGATCCCGACTTACTGCGCCAAATGGTCCTTCGCAGCATATTTTTGGCGACTATAAATACATTTTTGAATATTTAGTTTAGTATGTAATTTTTAGTATGAATCAGTTTTTGAAGTTTTGAACTGAGAGTATGAAGACAATATTTTGCTTAGCTTTGAAGAATTGAAGTTTTCCATTTTTGAGAAATTGGAAGTGGGTCTGTGAGATTCTTCAACCTTGACATTTGTAAAGACAAAATTAATCTTACCCAGTTGATGGAAACACAATTTGGTAATGATTTTTATCTTTTTATGATGTCTAACTAAAACCCCAATTATTGGGGTGTGATTATGTGATTATGGGTTGATTTAGCTACTGGGTATTGTTAATTGATAGTTTAAATGCTGTTTAAAAGTGATTTCAATCAGTAATTGTGGTTTAATTTAAAGGGTTGTAACTGCAAATGCAAGTCTACCTTCGTGTTTTTGGCTTTCTCGAGAGAGACGTTTTAAAACCAAAATTACTGATTTGATGGTCTGTGGGTATTGGGTTGTCATGGGTTTATCTCGAGAGAGTGAATCCTAAACCCTTTTCCACACATTCAGCTCAAGAGAGTAAATGGACTAAAGCGTAGGATGTTCTTAATTACTGCTTATTGGTGTTCGAAAGAAACCAATTTGATTTGGGGTAGATTGTTCGAGAGAAAGTTTATCCCCACTAAAGTCTACCTTATTCACTGATATACCGTGAGTTTATGGTATTTTTAGTACATTTCACTTAAGAGTTGTGTCTAAGGCCTTTTTGTATTGGTTTTTGTGTGTTTTTATCATATTTTGCAGGAAAGATGTTTAGGCGCGGACGTAAAGAGACACGTGAAAGAAATGCAAAATAAGGCTTCTTACGGAGGTGGTCTACGGACTGTAGGTCCATTGACGCTCCGTAGATGGTGACCGTAGATTAGCAGGCAAGGCATGGAAGACAAATCAGGGAAATCTGACCAAATGTGGAACAACGGTGGCCATTGACGGTCCGTAGATTGATCTACCAACCGTACCGCTGATCCATAGAATGATACTGCGAGGGTTCCAGTACCTGATGTTCAAAGATTCTAAGTGTGGAGCTACGGAGAGGGATTGACGGACCGTAGATCGATCTACGTGTTTATACTGTAGTTCCGTCGTGGGTTTATTATTCTTCTTACGTAAGTTCATAATTATTTAATCTAAAACAATGAATTGTATTCATATGATTATGGGTAACTAACTAAACTCCACAACTAGGGTTGTGGGAACCATGAGTGATTAACAAAGTATGAATAGTAACTAAGCAATTCTTGAATAGTTTTGTTGCATGCATTGATAATTCTTTCGTTTAAAATTATTTTTAACGAGTGGATGCGTTTGAACTCGCTTTGTTGCTACTTGCCGGACCAAGGAGGTAATCAACAAGAAAAGAATTATCAACATAGATTTAGTGTGATAATATCTAATAGGCTAGTGTCGATTGGTGCAAATTAATAACTAAGCCAAACATCGATGTGATGTCTAATATGAGGTAAATGTAAGGGTTTGTAAGTTATACAACTTAGCCGGACCAAGGTGTGGGGTGAAATTCTCTAGATGCCGGACCAAGGATTTAGAGATACCTAACTTAGTGCTTTGCATGTAGTACACTAGGAAAGGGTAGCTATTACTAGGATTACTGCGTTATGAGCTTGTGGGGAACACGTATACCCTAGTTAATTCTCTCATCTTGATAACAACCGGAATTAACTTTTGTTTACTTATTACTTACAGAATTCTTACAATTTGCTCCCAAATCTCCCCCCCCCCCTCTTTAATTACTTGTTTCTAGAAGTAAGTTGACTAAACGAATATAATTGTTGGTTAAAGTTAAGTCTAAACCATTTTCCTCGTGGAATCGACCACAACCTACAAGTTCAGTTCTTTACTTGATAACGATCGCTTATGCTTCTTTAGGGAGGTGTAATTTGAGCGTATCAAATTTTGGCGCCGCTGCCGGAGAATTTGGCTTTTAGATTAATTTTAACTACATTAATGCAGTTTGGTAAAATATTTCCTAATTTTACTTTTGTCTTTCTGTTTTTGTCTCTCTCAGGTTCTGACTCCAGTTTATGCCAAGGTGAACCACTTACTCCTTACGATCTAGAGTTGAACCGAACTTTGCAAAGAATGAACAATCAAGGAGTTCAAGTTAATCCTATCGGAGGCAACCTAGGTGATGAAGTTAGGTTGCAACCTCCGAGGGTAGTTGGTGGAGACAACCAGGTTGTAGCTGAAAATCAATTGGGAGATGCAGTGAGGGTGCATGGCCCACCAGGCCCACGATTGCATGACAACTATAGGGGCAACGTAAAGATTACTGACTCAGATGGACCTCTTGTCCTACCCTCTTTGCCTCCGGGGCAAACATTTGCAGTGACCAGTAGCTTGATACAAATGCTTACAGCGAGGGGCTTGTTCTCGGGATCGCCATCGGAGGACCCACATGCTCACATAACCAAACTAAGGGTAGTTTGCAAAAGCTGTGTAGGTCGGCCAGACTTTGATATGGATGTTATCGGGTTGCGAGTGTTCCCTCTATCACTGACAGGCAATGCTGCTGTATGGTTCACTAAGCTCCCTTATAACTCAATCTATACATGGGACCAACTGAAGGATGTGTTCTTAGCAAGATATTATCCAGTGTCCAAGAAGTTCAATCACAAAGATAAGGTCAACAATTTTGTGGCATTACCTGGAGAGTCTGTGAGTAGCTCTTGGGACAGATTCACTGCGTTTGTAATAGGTGTTCCGAATCACCATATTGATGATGAGTCATTGAAGGAAAGGAATATTTTTATCGAGGGCAGGATGACAACAATAAAGCTGTGCTTGACATTATAGCTGGAGGATCATATGGTGAGTGCACATACGCTCAGATTGAAGAAAAACTGGAGAAGATCTATTGCAACAATAAAGTATGGAGCACTAGGAGGTCAGATACTAGAAGAAACAATTTTGTTGTTCATACTACAAACAACCAGTTTGCAGATGACATTCGTGAGGAGATGGCTCAGATGAGAACCGAGTTAGGGTTGGTATTGAAGCATGTGAGCGAAAGTGCGGAAAAGGTAAATGCTGTGAATTACTTGACAAGAATGCCACCACCAGTTGAAGAGTTTTATTATGAAGAGGATGCTTATGCGGTGAATGATCAGACGGGGGGTTTCCGACCAAATGCCAAATGATCCAACACGGATAATTGGTACCAAAGGTCAAGGAAACCAAGGTCGAAACTATGGCAGTTACAACCAAGAGGGTCAATATGTCTGGGATGAGAACTTCAATCGCAACAACAACTACAACCGGAACAACTATGGCAACAAAAATGATCGGGTTGGACCTTGTGTCCCCTCTCAAAATTGGGAATCTGGTACTAGGGAAGATGGAGGCAATATGGCGCGTATTGAAGATATGATGCAGAAGATGATGAGAAGGTTTGATGCAACTGATGAGAATGTGAAGGAGATGAGAAACGACTTGTCTGGTATTTGTCAAAAAGTTGATGCCCATGCAGTGTCAATAAAGCATCTAGAGTAGCAGATGACTCAGTTGTTTACTACAGTGAACCCACGTCAACCTAACACTCTTCCTAGCATCACCATCCAAAATCCAAAGAGTGATGGTCATTGTATAGCAGTTACTACTCTAGGGGGTAAGCAAACCATTGATCCACCTATGCCGTCAGTGGTGGATGTTGAGATTAGAAAAGAAAATGATGTGGTAGAGGTTAGAGAAGAGTTTGAGAATGCGACAGAGAAAGAAGCAAACATATCTCAGAAAGTGGTCCCCATACCTAGACCTCCACCACCTTTTCCATACAGGTTAGTGAAGAAGACTGAAGATGGTAAATATCGTAGGATTATTACTATGTTGAAGCAGCTTTCCATCAACGTTCCTTTGATATAGGCTTTGGAGCAAATGCCTAGGTATGCGAAGTTTATGAAAGATCTAGTGATAAAGAAAAGGTTTGTGAGTTTTGAAGATGATGATAGACTGCAACATTGTAGCGCTATTGCTACAAGGTCTCTTGTGCAGAAAAAGGAAGACCCTAGTGCTTTCACGATCCCATGTACTATAAGGTTGTTACACTTTGCTAAGGCATTGTGTGATCTTGGTGCTAGCATCAACTTCATGCCATTGTCTATTTATAAGAAGTTGGGTCTAGGGGATCCAAACCGTACTATGATGTGGTTACTTATGGCCGATCGAACCGTGAAATGGCCCATTGGTGTACTCCATGATGTGCTAGTGAAAGTGGAGTCGTTCATCTTTTCGGCGGATTTTGTGATTCTTGAATGTGAGGTTGATTTTGAGGTTCCCATCATCCTTGGGAGACCATTCCTTGCCACAGGGCGTGTATTGGTTGATATGGAGAAGGGGCAGATGAAGTTTAGACTGAACAATGAAGAAGCAACTTTCAATATCTGTAGGTCCATGAAGCAGAGTAATGAGCTCCAAACAGTATTTGTTATAACTTACAGAGTTGAGAGTGGAACAGAAGTGCAAATTGAAGAGCGACTCGGTGTTGAGGCACTAGCAACAGTTATGATGAATTTTGACAGTGATGGAATTGGAGGGTACGATGAGTTGGTAGCTGCACTCGATAGGTGGAAATATAAGTAAAAACCGAAGAAGTATGAGTTAGACATGAAGAATCGCGAGTCTCCACCTGCGAGACCATCTGTTGTGGAGGCACCAAAATTGGAGCTTAAGGCTCTACCACCGCATTTGAGGTATGTATTCTTGGGTAGAGATATACCATGAATTTACAGTATTTTTAATACATTTCACTTAAGAGTTGTGTGTGTCTAAGGCCTTTTTGTATTGGTTTTTATGTGTTTTTATCATGTTTTGCAGGAAAGATGTTTAGGTGCGGACGTAAAGAAACAACTAAAAGAAATGCAGAATAAGGCATCTACGGAGCTGGTCTATGGACCGTAGGTCCATTGACGATCCGTAAATGGTGACCGTAGATCAACAGGAAAGGCATGGAAGGCAAATCAGGGAAATCTGACCAAGTGTAGAACTACGGTGGCCATTGATGGTCCGTAGATTGATCTACAGACTGTACTGCTGATCCGTAGAATGATACTGCGAGGGTTCTAGTACATGATGTTTGAAGATTCTAAGTGTGGAGCTACGGAGAGGGATTGACGGACTGTAGATCGATCTACGGTCCGTCCTGCAGTTCTGTCGTTTGCTTCAGAGAATCTGATTTTTGGAAGCTGAAAATTTTTCTAAGTCCTGGCTGACAGAAGGGACTCACAGACCGTAGATCCATTGACGGTGTGTGAGTCAGTCTCGTGGAATGAAGATGTGTGCCTGAACAAACTTTCCTTATTTTGTATCCCTTTTAATTTAGGACATGTTTTCTATAAATAGGACATGTAAATCTCGTTTTTGGGGGTTAGACATTATTACTTTAGTTCTATTTTGTGATTTGGGATATTATTCTTGCAAACCTAGCAATTATTGATTTCTTAAGTTCGTTTTGAAGATTTTGGTGTTGCAATTCAAGTTGAATTTCTGGGTTTATTCTTCTTCTTACGTAAGTTCATAATTCTTTAATCTAAAACAATGAATTGTGTTCATATGATTATGGGTAACTAAACACCACAACTAGGGTTGTGGGAACCATGAGCGATTAACTAAGTATGAATAGTAACTAAGCAATTCTTGAATAGTGTTGTTTCATGCATTGATAATTCTTTCGTTTAAAAGTCTTTTTAACGAGTGCATGAGTTAGAACTCGCCTTATTGCTACTTGCCTGACCAAGGAGGTAATCAACAAGAAAAGAATTATCAACATAGATTTAGTGTGATACTCTCTAATAGGCTAGTATCGATTGGTGCAAAGTAACAACTAAGCCAATCATCGATGTGATGTCTAATATGAGGTAAATGTAAGGGTTAGTAAGTTATACACACGTAGCCGGACCAAGGTGCCGGGTGCAATTCTCTAGATGCCGGACCAAGGATTTAGAGATACCTAACTTATCACTTTGCATATAGTACTCTAGGAAATGATTGCCATTACAAGGATTACTGTGTTATGAGCTTGTGGGGAACACATATACCCTAGTTAATTCTCTCATCTTGATAACAACCAAAATTGACTTTTGTTTACTGATTACTTACAGAATTCTTACAATTTGTTCCACAAACCCCCCCCCCCCTTATTACTTGTTTCTGGAAGTAATTTGACTAAACGAATATAATTGTTGGTTAAAGTTAAGTTTAAACCATTTTCCTGGTGGGATCGACCCCAACCTACAAGTTGGGTTCTTTACTTGATAACGACCGCTTATGCGTCTTTAGGGAGGTGTAATTTGAGCGTATCATTCAGTGATTTACATCTATTTACTATCAGTTGCAATTACCCAATTGTCTACCTTAGCCTATAATCCAATCACATCCCAAGAACCTGTCTCATTACTTGTTAATTGGTATTATTTGCTGCTAGTGTAGTTGATAGTTACAATCAAACCCCTCTTTATTTGACACTTGTGTCACCTTTAATTTGAACTAAGTTTTTATTCATCAATGTTTTTACCTATGATTGACTTGAACATCTTTGTTCTTGGCTTTTGAATCTTAAGCACGTACCACTCCTTGTGGGATTTGACCCCAACTCACTTAGTTGGGTTATACTACTGACTAACGATCGTTGGCACTTCATATTGGATGAACTGTCCTGATATGTGAAATCAATACTAAACTAAATTTTCACAAACGTATTTATAGTTGCCAAAAATGTGCTGCGAAGTGTCACTCATCGAAGTAAGTCGGGCTCACCGAACTACTTGGAGAGCTGCCCTTTGTTCTTTTCCATCGCCCTTTTGCCTTGGTACTCAGCATCCTCAATGTCTATAACTTTGGCCGATCTAGTAACTCTATCCTAGTATTATCATTCAAGGTTGGTAAGTTATGTATTTCCTAAGTGATTGGTACTCCAAATAGGGAATTTCACCATGAAACTTAGTGTGTCTATAGGTGTATGCTTTACTAAACCTTACTCTTAACCCCGATTAGCCTTCACGGTAGGTGGGTCAGGCTATTAGATACCGAATTACAACGTCCAAATCTCAGTTGTTCAATCCATTTCTCATTCCTTACTTTCTTGGTCCAACTAGTAGGAATGAGGCGAGTTCTAACGTTGGAAACCATTAAAAACATTCAGAATGAAGGGATTAAGAATAGATGCATAAACACTGTTCAAGAATTACTTAATTATTGATTTTACATTGTTAATTTCTTATGGTTCCCACAACCGTAGCTGTGGATTTAGCTATTCAGGCTTGAATAATCACAATTCATATTAGGGTTTAAAATATAAATTATAAACTTACAATTAGAATAGATGAAATCCAAAATCTTGAATTCAAGAACAAACACAAATTCCATAAACCAACTTTAAGAAATAAATGCCAAAAATGTTTGCAAAATAATTCTCAAAGCCAAAACAAAGTATCACAAAAGGTCTAATCACCCAAAAATGAAAAAACAACAAATATTTATAGAAACGAAATCCTAAACCAAGTAGGAAAAGAAAGTTTAGGAAATTTTGGTTTGGGTAGCTTCTGCTCGTTACCTATGGTCCGTTGAAGGAATGACAGCTTGTGGTCTCCACCATTTATCTGCAGTTGGACAAAATTATGTGGTCTTCGATCAATGGTCACGATACATGGCCGTTAGGTCTAAGCATAGTCTGTCATGTACACTCTTGGTTCAAGTATTGGAAGTCATCTTTCGGAAGTCATCGATGCCCCACCAACGACGATACGTCAATGGACTCACGGCCCATCAGTGGCTTTCGTGGTTCCACACTTAGTCTTACTTACTTGAACACTCCATCCACTCTTCCACCTAATGCTCATCAACTGAACGATGGCTCGTGGGTGGACTCGTTTGTGGCCATTTTTTGCCATTACTTTCAACTCTAGCTGCTCCAAATATATTTCCTCCAAAATTTAATCAAATACTATCACATCTAATAACAAATTGCCTAAGACTCATGTAAAAATCCAAGTTTAATGCATCAAAAATACCATAAACTCACGGTACATCAACAACCTTATGATAAAACATCACAACAAGAACAAGTAATCATAATTTATCAAACACAATTATAACATGCTTTTTCAAGCCACTAAGCAAGGAGTAGAGTGTCGTCGATAGACATTATATCATATGGTCGTAGACAACTCAACATGATAGGGATACAAGTTAAATAAGGATAATACACTGACCATAATAAGCTTAGGACATTAGGATCATGCCATAAGAAAAATAATAGCATTAACATACCTTTCAGCCAAAGCCCAAAAAGTGTCTTTATGAAGCTTTCCCAACAAAAAATATTGCAACAATGTTGAAATAAGCGAGGTTGGAAGAACAAGCCATGACTAATCAATGAGACGCTATTGACATACTCGTGACCAGCCAAGTCCAACTCACAAAATGAGGCAAATAACAAAAATAATATGCAGCTAACTCCATTGAAGATATTCCAACAACATCTCAGAGGAGCGACAAGCTCGTGAGGTAACATAGCTAGGTGTACTTCACGCCGTTCAATCAACGACCGTCATACACGACTCTAATTCAAATCACACCAAATCCACACTTACGTCCAACATTTTACCACTATCACTAAACCATAATTACAGCCAATTAAAAAAGACAAAGGGGTTGCCCACAGCCACAATATGAAAAACAACTTCAGGAGGCTAAAATAATCAATGAAAATGATAGGGATAGACATTATATCATATGGTCATAGACAACTCAACATGATAGGGATACAAGTTAAATAAGGATAATACACTGACCATAATAAGCTTAGGCCATAAGAAAAATAATAGCATTAACATACCTTCCAACCAAAGCCCAAAAAGTGTCTTGATGAAGCTTTCCAAATAAAAAGTAATGCAACAATGTTGAAATAAGCGAGGTTGGAAGAACAAGCCATGACTAATCAATGAGACGCTATTGCCACACTCGTGACCAGCCAAGTCCAACTCACAAAATGAGTCAAATAACAAAAATAATATGCAGCTAACTCCAATGAAGATATTCCAACAACATCTCAAAGGAGAAACAAGCTTGTGAGGTAACATAGCTAGGTGTACTTCACGCCGTTCAATCAACGACCGTCATACACGACTCTTATTAAAACCACACCAAATCCACACTTACCTCCAACATTTTACCACTATCACTAAACCATAATTACTGCCAATTAAAAAAGACAAAGGGGTTGCCCACAACGACAATATGAAAAACAACTTCACGAGGCTAACAAAATCAATAAAAATGATACTAGGTTATGGAATTACGAAAGAGGGTTGTAAAAATAAAATTACCTCAACCAAAATGTCTGAAATAATACTATTAAAATTCTTCTGTCTTGCATAAAAAACAACTGGAGCCTAAATCGACAAGAAAATTATACCACAACGCGAGCTCACAACGTAAAGCAACCTCCGTTAAACATCTAAGTCGAGAATCTAAGTATCCAAGGAGTACTGAATGGTGGGTTTACCATTTTTGTGGGTTTCTGCTAATTTTATGGGGAAAAAATGAAGATGGTGATCTTTTAAAAAGACCACCGACTTAGAGTTAGGGGCCCTCTTAGAGTTGCTTGCTTGCGCACTCACGGAAATGTGCATAACTCTCTACTCTTTACTCTTATGGATGAGAGGCTTAGTGCGTTGGAAACAAGACTCATATACCTTAGATTTTATTGGTAATAGGCCTTCTAATTATTTATATACTACGAGAAAATTGTAGAAACATTTGACCAAAATTTCAAAGAAATTCCTTAACAACATTTACAATAATCTTTCTCGGCTTTTAATTAACAACTTTCTTGACTTCAACACTTAACATAATTTTTTTGAAATTAAAAAAAAGTCATAAAAAATCCTTCCTTATGTGTTTATAGGTCTTACTCTTACTCCAAAAGTACAAGTTACTTCAAAAAATCAAACGGACGGGGTGTCACAATTAATGAATATAGGAATAGAAAATAGTTTAGTTTTTTATTAGATCCTGAAAATTGGGGTTTGATGGCCTATGTATAGTGTGTCCGAAATATCTTAAGAACCGAGGAACAAAGAGTTTTTAGTTTAAAGAGATAGTATTTGTATGCAATGTGTGAATAAAGATTCTCGAGCCTATAATACAAATATCCTGTGGGTTATTAATAGGAAAAATCTAGGGAACAATGATCCCTTTCCCTAGCCTTCTACATGGTCACTAACTTTGCGATTGCATACCGATCGTGAGAATCTTATATGGGATTTATGTGTTGGCAAACATATTATTTTGTATATTCCAACTAATGTTTTTGTGCCCAAAATTACACCTCCAGGTATAAGTCGGGTTGTGTTGGTGAGGTGTTGGTCTTGATGACATTGATTTTGTAGTCCTTCTAGTCTAATCATTCCGTTGTTTAATTCTTGAGGACATTTGTTCAAAAATTCTTAAGTGGTCCCTCTTGAACAAATTCATTCGCCACATGTTGATGTACCATTTTCCCACTTATTTAGGACCATATTTTCTCCATACACATAGTTCCCCCCTCCACTTTTCAGTTCTCAAGCATGAGAAAATCGGAAAGTAGACATTGGGATGGCAACGGGGCAGTGCGGGGCGGGTTGAGCTTAACTCACAATTTTTTTAAAATGCCCTACCACACCCCACCCCACCCTGCATAACAATTTTTTATTGTTAACCCGTCTTACCCTGTCTTGGATAGACCCGCCCCGCATGATCTCTCCTCACATAATTTTTTAAATATTTTATTTTTCTAGCTAAGTTGGATAATAAAAATAAAATTCATAAAAATAAATTCCTTTTTTTACATTAAGTTGCATTAATTTATTAGAAAATGACTTAAAATTTTTATTTTGAAGAGATCAACTGGAAAACATGTAAAAATTATATTATTTTTTATTGAACCATTCTCATTCACTATGTTGAATATTTTAGTAGCTTTAAAGAAGTTATCTTAATAAATAATGTTCTATCACTCTTATAACATGTAAAAAGTGAAAATTACATTTGAAGCCAAATAAAATCACATATACCCACAACCCGCCCCACCCCACATTAGTTTTAAAAGCCCACTTCAACCTGCCCCACAACCCACCCGCCGCGCGCAACGTTAAACCCGCCTCACCCCAGATATCCTTAAACCCACCCTCCCCTCCTCATTACCATCCCTAAGTAGAGTTCCTTTTAAATTCTTGGAAGGAAAGTAAGTGAAATGTCTCTCTAGCATATGATGTGTGCATGTCTCATTGCATTAAATGTACCGTCATGTGTCCTGTTGCGTTCAACTCGGAGCCATGACCAAACCTAGGATTCACGTCTTACCATGTTCTATATGAGTTGTAGATCATCTTCTTTTCTTCTTTCCACACTTTTATCATCTTTTCATTCAAGCTCTAGAACTTTCTTTCTTTCTTAGTTTTCTCACTTGAGTTACATAATAAAACTTCACTTTCCATTCCTGTAAGTATTTGCTCGCTAAAATGTTTCTCTTATATTTTTCTTCCCTTTTTTTATCTGACAACCACAAGTCTTTTATATATCGTCCTCCTAAAGTCACACCAAAATACTAAACATGTTGTCTTGTGTCTAGGGGATTCTGAACAACTCCCAGACAAACAAACATATCTTGAAAGAGATCTCCAATGATCCGAAAGCCAAACCCATACTAATTGTTTGTATATTAAGGTGTTGGGTTTTACTATTTTGGTTACAAACTTGCGTTGTATAACAAGTTTTCTGAAAGTCTTTTCCCTTAACCTAGACATTAGGGATTCAACCCAAATGGTCTTGGCCATGTCGGTATCAATTGCGGTGATATTGGCCAAACCAGTGTCAACTTACATAGTGGAAACCACCGCTTGTTGGAGGAAATTCCTGAAAGGAAAAGGCTTTGTGTAGAAGCTGTTATTGATGGTATAGTTAAACTCTCCAAGATCCCAACCTGCAAATAAAAGGGCAAATTTGTTGCTCATGATGGAGAGGGAGACAACAAGTACCTCTAAAGCCTTGGATCTTCCATCCTCAGCCTGATCCACGTTAGTGATGGGGGTGATAATAATGTTGATGATACTTCTCTATGACCTAGGGATTCAAGTGGTAGGAAAATATTATCCCGTGAATCTGATAAACTTCTTGTGGAGTCTATATTATGGAGAAATTGACTTGGTTCACCGATCATCATTTATTTCACTAGAGTCGTGGAGGCCCTACCTAGGGGACACCCATATTGATTCTCTAACATCTACCTCCATTAAGGCTACTCCATCCTTGCCTCTTGTTTTTGAGGATCTGGTGTGACTCTTTGGGACCATTCGCTCAAACAATCTGGTCTACACATACATTGCGTCAATTGATTATCCTTCCTAGAAGAATAATGTCATGACCCAGGGGTATGCCCTAGATGTAAGATGACATATAGAAACCTGAAGGACCCCATACAAGCCAATTATCTTTCATAACATAAGAAATAGGACAATAAGAGTAAAAAATAGTCCGAGTCCAATAGTTTTTTATGAAGAAAAGCGGAAGTCTAAAACACTTATCTCAATAGCCATCTAGTACAATTGAATGACATTGGGCCTAGCCCATACATCATATCCAAAAATAAAATACAATAAGAAAACTAGAAACAATTAAAATTCCTTCTCGAAGCAAGAGGACTCACTGAAGCTCAGAAATCTCGAGATCAATCACTAGCCACGAAATTGAGAAACCTGACTGTCGGACCCTACATTTGAAGAAATGTAGGCAAGAGTATGCGGTTGTACAAAACAATGTACCAAGTATGATATCTATGCATAAAACATTTAAATCATGCTAAAAGGGACAATTCATTTCATGACATGAAATTGACCAAGCTAAAACATGATATAAGAGAGTTAAAAAAAACAAGTCATAAAACCATGGTCAATGCAAGCTAACATCATTAAAGTCTTTGAACACAGATGAGATACTTCTTAAAGTAACCTTAGTTCATTATTAATGTAGGGGATTAGCCTTAATCGAAATAGAGACCATGCGAGCTATAATTTGATCCCCCGGTGTCTTCCACACCGAAAAGGGTTGTCCTACTTGCCAAGGTATGGACCATAAATCTGAGCTAAAGTGGATCCACTAGCTAATGTCTATATAGACAATCATCCTATGGGGGCACATAGGTAAGGTATAAGGAGACTGCTATTAGAAACCCAGCCTCTACTAACGGGAGAGCTTCGTTCTCAATATCCTCTCGGTTCTAAGCAAGGAATGGTAAATTCTTACTTGTTCTTATTATCTATGGAAATGCATTTCATCTTTCCAATACAAGCTAAGTCATCATCCATGGAAAGGCATCTTTTAATTACCAATCCAAGATAGGTTAATTAGGACAACTCTTAATCTTTGATTCAATTAGGTGAGAAAACCTTTCAACCTTAGAATCCTTTATTATGAGAGGAAACCTTTCACATCTTGTTTATGAGAATATCCTTTCAACAACACAACACCATCATCATCATTGATACTTTACTCCCAAAGCATCTTTAAAATATTTGCATACATATCATAAGAAAATGTATAACTTTATCATTTAACTTTAAAGGTCAAAACCCACTTACAATCATCCACATTTAGAAAACAAGGGATACATATGGATTTCCTCATTCTTTCATGTAAAGCAAGAAATACTTGTTTAATTTCATAAAACTATTCTTTTATAATAAAAATCCCACATTATATGATCATAACTTGAAAACATGTGGATTACATGGGTTCATGGGGGAAATCATCATAAAATCATAATATTTCCTCAATTCATGCATAAGATATCATAATTCAACCATTTAAATCAATAATGAAAAGAATTCATGATAATTGAAGAAAACCCTAACTCAATTGGGGAATTCTACCTTTAGAAATAGAGGAATTTCGGAACTCCATGAATGGAAGAATTTCATGGATAAAAACTATCATACCTTGAAGCCAAATGCAAATCTTTAATGGAGGAATTGAGAGTTGACTTGAACCCTTGGTTGAATCCCTCTTCTTCTTCTTCTTCAAGTTTCTAGAGAGAGAAATATTTTGGAGAGAAGAATTGATCTTTTTTTGTGATTTTGGAAGAATGACTTGAATGGGCTAATTTGAGGGGTTGAAAACACTTATAGATGGGTCTTAGTGAAGGGTAAAATGACGTACTATATGAGTTAATTAATTAGGAATAGACCCAACTACCCCTGAAACTTAACTGCCAGCTGAGACCCACAGCCACTACCGACGGACCGTGGTCAGGAGGACGGACCGTCCTGCATGGTCGTCGATGGTGGTCAGTAACTTCCAATTAAGGATCTTGGACAATGGGCCTCAACCATGGACCGTGGTTCCACCAATGGTCCGTTGGTCTGGCCATTATTCTGACCCTTCTGGGCAGTGCCAATGTGGTCAACCACGGATCACACATACGGTCTGTGGTCCTATCTACGAGCCATAAGTGGCCAGCGTGGGTTGACACCTGCAACTTCCAGAAATGGGTAAATTTCCTTTTTTCGGATACGGGGTGTTATAATATCTCTCCCTTGGGATCATTCGTCCTCGAATGTGATTCAAGCTGATACGAAAAGAGTAGGAGAGAAACTAACAACCCAACCTACAATGCAACTTCATCTAAATGCATACGACCAAGGAGGAACTATCGACTCCAAAATAGGACGCTATTAAAACATCATGAGAGGGGAGAAACTAGATCTAATAGCCCATCATGCATGCAATGCACATATCCAAGGAAGAAACATCAACTCCAAGCTAACAACATACTCAAATGCATATATCCAAGGAGGAAACTTCACTCCAAGCTAAAAACATGCTCATATCATCATATCAAGTAGTCTACATGCAATTCATACTCATTTTCACATAAACATGTAGAAATCTATCAAATTGACTGATTTTCTCAAAACTTGAACTTTTCATAAATCATGCATAGCAAGGAAATTGTGGAAACACATAAAACACATGACTCCAAAACAAAGAACAAACCATGAGGAACTCATTACCTCAAGCTAGAGTAGAAGTAGAAGGAAAGAGATGAGGATATCGGGACATCATATCGGCCTCGGCCTCCAAAGTAGCACCCTCAACTAACTGATTCCTTCACAACACATTCATGAAAGCTACTTCTTTATTTCTCAAATTCTTAACTTGCCAATCTAAAATCTCAACCGGGACTTCCTCATAAGAAAGATTATCCTTAACTCCCAAACCTTCAAAGGAAACTATGGATGTCGGATCACCAACACATTTCTTCAACATAGAGACATGGAAAACTGGATGCACCGATGCCAACTCATTTGGCAAATTTAGCTCATAAGCAACCTTACCAACACACCTCAAAATCTGATATGGACCCATATATCGGAGACTAAGCTTCCCCTACTTACCAAACTTCATACACCCTTCATAAGTAAGATTTTTAAGTAAACCCAATCGTGAACATCAAACTCAAGATCTCTTCATCTCACATCGGCATATGATTTTTGCTGACTTTGAGCTATTTTCAACCTTTCTCTAATAATTTGAACTTTCTCTATGGCCTCGAGTACCAATTTGGAACCTATTAGGGTGACTTAACCCACCTCAAATGAACTTATAGGAGATATACACTCCTACCATATAATGTCTCAAATGGAGCCATATCAATACTCGAGTGATAGCTATTGTTATATGAAAACTTAATCAATGGCAAATGGTCATCCTAATTACCCTTAATATCAATCACACAAGCTCTTCACATATCTTCAAAAGTTTGGATAGTACACTCCGCTTGTCCGTGAGTTTGGGGATGAAAAGCCATACTAATCTTAACTCGAGTACCAAGACCATTTTGGAAAGACTTTCGAAATAATGGACAAAGGCACTCCATGCAACTTTAGCATTTCTCTCAAGTATAACTTGGCATAGTCGTACACTGAATAGGAAACCTTGACAGGAAGGAAATGAGCTAAATTCATCATCCGATCTACTACAACCCAAATCGAGTCATGTTGTCGCCGGGTGTGAGGCAAACCAACAATAAAGTCCATGTTCAAATCTTCCCACTTCCAAGTTGGGATGGTAATATCTTGTGACAAACTTCCCAGTTTCTGATGCTCAACTTTCACTTGTTGGCAATTCGGACACTTACCCACAAATCCCGCAATATCTTTTTCCATCCCATTCCATCAATAGACTTCCTATAAATCACGGTACATCTTGGTGGCTCTTGGGTGAATGGAATACCGAAAAATATGGGCTTCTAACAAGATATGTTTCCTAAATTCATCAACATTTGGAACACATAAACGATCTTGATATCTAAGCGCACCATCTCCTTCTTGGGAGAAAGCCCCAACGGATTTCTTAAGCACCGCTTCTTTCAATTCAACTAAAATTGGATCAAGGCCTTGCTTGGCTTTCACATCTGCCGCAAAAGATAATTCGAAACCATTTTGAACCATAACATCACCTTTGGTGGAATCCACTAACGGAACACCCAATCGGGCCAATCTATGAACACCTCGAACCAACTTGATGAGTCCGAGATTTTGACTCTTTTAGGGATTTGTTTATATAGGCTTAGTGTCCTCAAATGCTAAATTTGTGCCATGAACTGATGAAAAATCCTTGATTTTCAGGTATATGGATTGAGGAACAAATCTAGGACATTAGTAGGCAAAAAGGACAACACAAGATGAAAAAGAGAGAGAAAAACAAGCCTGGCGATTGCAAAGAGAACTCATCAAATCACCAAGTCACTCCTGGATCACCTAAATTTATAGAACTATGAACCTGAAACAGGAAGAACTTAGGCAAACTGCATGCCCTATCGGCAATTTGTCGGCTGTATCGGCGAAGGATGACCATGTCGCCGAAAGTTCTGATTGAGATCAAGGTGAATACAGATTGTGGAGCTAAAATACTTAAGGGCGCATCGCGGAAAAGATCGGTGATCTCGATTTGGATTGCCTAAAATTACATTGTTTGAATGAGAAAAATGTGAAGAAAGAAGGGGAGAGGAAAGGGCGATCTGTGAGTCGTTGAATGTTAGCGAAGCCCTACATTCCTCGCCGATTGGCCCCAAAAATCCACACCTCAGATTAGTATAAATTGATTTTTGTAAGAGAGAGAAAGCATTCAGTCATTGTGAGAAACAAAATAGAGAGAGCAAGAACACTACTCTTGTTGATTTTAAGGAATTTTGGCAATAGATTTCAATTGAGTATTGTAATAGAAAAGATATTATTCATCTTAGAATTCCGATTTTGAAATACCCAGCCATGGAGCATGTGGTAGGTATTGAATTTCTTTCTTTTACGATGATTGGCTAAAACCCCAATCTTGGGGGTTTGATAATGTAACCAATTTCTACGTTTGATTTAATGGGTGTTAGTTTTATTGATTTTGGTGTTAATTTGAAGTGGCTCTGAGTTATTGTTGTGGTTTAATCTTTATATTGTATGTTTATTTCAATATAATTTAGGGTTTTATGCTTTCTTGAGAGAGAGCTGTAGAGATAAGGTGATCACTTAGCACTCATAGCTACTGGGTCATGAAGGTTTCAACTTGAGAAAGTGAAACCCAAGATTCATCCTATGTGTCTAGCTCGAGAGAGTGGATGTGGTGAGATTGTGGGCTGGTCTATTTATGGAGTGCTTAAGGTTCAACAGAACTCAGTGTAAACAAGGTAATTGTTCAAGAGAAAAGTGCCTTACTTAAAGTCCATTCTACCCATGAAGAATTAGCATTTTTGGTTAATGATTTGCACTCGTTGAGTTGAACTTGGCAATTGGTTAGTCAAACCCCCAAGCGTCTTTTCCTTATCTGGTTGTTGCTAGTTAATTGTTGGAATTTTTCACAAGTTTAAAACCGCTCACTTTGAAATTGTGATTACTCTTCTAATTGGGTCCACAGTTTCAAAAAACTTTTATTCCTTCTGCCGCAAAAGTCACCGCTATAACTTCACATTTGTATTCAAAATTGAACTACTCTCTGTGGGATCGACTCCAACTCTTTTGTTGGGTTTTTACTACTAAACGACCGTCTACACCTAGTATCAGATGACGTATGGTTGATACGTTATATCAAAATGGAACTGCTGCTGGGGAGTAGCATTGTTTAGAGTTCATTTATTGAAGTTTAACTTGTGAATTTGTTGGCTGTAGTTGAATTGATTCAGATTGTATTGAGTTTGTATTGGTTGTGCTGAGCAGAAGAGAGAATGAGTGAGACAAAGATGAATGGTGGCCAAGTAGGTCACCGAGATGATATTGATGATGTTAATAGTGTCCAAAACCCAATCCAATTGGGTGGAATTGGTGTAGTCTGCCTATCGTCAACAGAAAAGGATGCTATATTTGATGTTACAATCATAACTCGTCATCTCCTCCAAACGAAGAGACTCTATGGAGGGTTGAATCATAAAGAGCCACATGAGCATTTGAGGAATTTTATATATGTTTGCAGCCCGTTTTCATTCAAGAACGTGTCGCAAGAATCAATCTGACTCAGGTTATTTCCACTATCTCTAATAGGGGAAGCTAGCACATGGTTGGCTGAGTTACCAAAGAATTTTATCACATCGTGGGATGAGATTACCATGACATTCAATGCAAGGTTCTTTCCCCCATCGAGGATGATGAAACTCAGAGATAACATTCTAGGTTTCAAGCGATTGAAGGGTGAACCCATCCATGAAACGTGGCTAAGGTTTAAGAAACTCGTACTTCAATGCCCGACTCACGGACTACCAAATAATTTATTGCTTCGATACTTCTATCGGAGTCTTGATTCGGTAAATAAAGGAGTGGCTGATCAATTATTCTGAGGGGGAATAGTGTTCCAATCCTTTGAGGTGGTAAATCAAGCTTGGTACACTCAAGAAGATCAAGTTTTGCCTTTTAGCTACAGAATGACTCAAGAGCAACTTGGTAAGGAAATAGAAAGGGATGAGATCATCAAAAAGATGCTATCCCAAATGGAGCTCCTCCAAACACAAACGTTAGAGAATGCGAAAAGGCCCAAAGGAACAGGGGGAGTGTTTGTGTAACGACCCAGAAAACTAGTAGGTGGAACTAGAGCCTTACGTGAGAGTGTGTGAGTTTGGTGGGAGGTTAAGAAGTGTAAAATGAGTTCTCGAGCTTAGGTTGAGGTGTTTAGCGGTTAGACATCAAGGTATGACCCCCCAAGGACCAACCAAGGGTCCTTGAGGAGGACCCTATAGCTTAACCCCCAAGACCCCAAAGAACTCAAAAACTGCCCAAAAGAGGGCCACCTACGGATGGCACCTACGGCCAGTAGGTGGACCCATGTCCCGTAGGTAGGGGGTGTGGGTCAGACCCACTAAAAAATACCTCAGACCTGACCTAGCGACAAAAAGCATGGCCCGTAGGTCCAATCATGATCCGTGAGTGGTGGGCGTGAGTGAGGCCTGCTTTTTTGTCAAAGCCTCGGCCAACACGTGGGTTGACTTAGGTAATTCATTTATAATTAGTTTTAAGTAGGGGGTATTTAATATAGTATTTATACATATATATAAAGTATTTTAAGTCATTAAAAAACCCTGTTAACTCATTATATATCAAGACCCCCAAATTGTAACCACCCTTCCTCTCCAATATTTCTCTCGCTAAGACTTCATCGAAGAATAAAGAAAGAGATCAAGTTAGAGCTTGAAGAAGGGACATTTCCAATAGGAATTTCGTTGTATTCTACACCTAAGGTATGGGAGTCTTCATCCTTGATTAAGTTTCATTCAAGGAGCCCTTTCAAAAGATGTTTCCAAGTTTCCAATTTCCCCAAACCTAGGGTTTTCAATCTATGACATGGGTCTATTTCCAAAACATTTTCAATTGATGAAGTATGGTTTTTTATGGTTGATTATGATGAATTAATATTGGATTGATGGAGTATTGTTGTTTTATGATGAAAACTCCCCTTGGACCCATGATTTCCCCCACTTTACTAAATTGACTTCATGATGTGGAAATTGTTGAATATTGGCCCAATTATGTGATTAATGGTTGTTCTTGGTATAATTACGTGATTTTAGTATAATAAAACATCTATCCTTGATTAACCTAAGGGCACTACAACATTTTAGGCCTAAGGTAACACTAAATCTGGACAACACTTGTAAAGTGTTGCCTAAAATATTTTTGGGTATGCTTTTAAAGCGTAGCCTTAATTTTTAGTTTTTGGCCACAATGACATTAGCAACACTTTTAAAGCATGCTCTTTTTTGGTATAGGCTACACTTATAAGTGTTGCCATATCATGATATAATTGGTAATACTTATTTACACATATGACTACACTTTTAAAGTGTGCTATATTTATAATTCCAAAAACAACACTTTGCAAGTGTAGTATTATAGTTTTTTTCTAAAATTATCACTAAAATATTGTATTCCCTCCAATATATTTAACACTCCCTCCAATTTCTAATTGGCCAAAAAAAGAATTCAAAAAAAAGGTTTAAAAAAAAAGCTCACTGTACGTTTCAAGATAGGAGCTGCTCAATCAATTCAACATAAAACCCTATTTCCCTCTCCTTCACATTTCCACCCAGAAATTATCGAGTTCTTCTTTCTGGAGATCTTGTTGTTACTGTACGTTTCTCTCTTATTTGATTCAGTCACTCAATTCTACAGATCTACCCATAAGTTCACTGTAAGTTACTGTACGTTTCTCTCATCTTTGTTGTTACTGTACGTTTCTACAGATCTTGTTGTTACAATTGCTAAAGAAATAGGGATGGTAATTTCCCTACTTCTTCTACGCCTTCGTTTGGGAAACTGGAGAAACAGTTCGAAGAATTCCAACATCGTTTGGAGGAGTTGGGGATTCTACAAAAGAGGATATGGGTTGTGGTGATGGAGATATATTCAGTCACTCGACTCATATATAGCAGCTTTCTTCTCGTTCAGTTGTCTTTCTCTATTGCTGGTATTACAAAATCTTAATTTATATGATAACCTTTTCCTTTTATGCGTTTTTATAATGTTAGATGCAATTTTATATCTAAATAATCTTCCCATTTTCCAGAAATTCAATTTCATTATATTACATATAGTTTAAGCTTGTTGTCAATTTAAGTTGACCAGGTGTTCTGGAAAATTACACTTTTGTGTCATTTGAGAAGTTTACTAGTTAATGTGGCTGTATATTTGATTTGGTACAAAAATTAAGAAAGAAAGTATTCCTTTTGTTTCAGTTTGTAGTGTTTTGTTTGATTGGATGCAGAGTTTAAGATTGTTAGGTGGAGGTGGAGTCAGAGTTTGAAGCTTATGAGTTCTGGATTCTAATATTTTTAAGTTATTGAGTTTTAAATTAATAATTCATACATATTCGTGGATTTTTAAGACAATAATAGAGTGTTTCGACCAAAGTTATTAGGTTCGGCTGAATCTGTAACCAATACTCTAGCTCGGCCTTTGCTCGTGATCTCTCGGGGGTGGTGGTGGGGTAAGATCCAAGTCAACTCCTCTATGATCAGTAATCTGTATTTGTATCAAAAGTTTACAATGTTACATAGTTTTGAATCTTGATGTTGACTTGTTTTGAAATATGATTTGTAGGTTGCAACTCTAGCTCCTAATGTACCAGCAATGCAAGAGCTACATTTTGCAGTACCGATGGCTGGAGTCGTTCTTTGTAGATTAAATACGCGTCATGATTCAGCTATGTTATCGATACTTCTGATGCGTTCGGAAGCAAAGGTCATATTTGTGGATCAAGAAATTGCTAAAGGAGCATTAGCTCTCCTTGCTGACAAGAAACAGAATCTGCCTCTTCTTGTTGTGATCTGTCAAACTGATGAATCCTTTGTTGGTGAAAACTTAAAACCTCGCAATCACGATAATGAAAGTCTCCTCGGAAGTGGGGATAGAACGTTTGCTATAAGATGGTCGAGAACATAATTTGATCCTATTAGTATTAACTGTACTTCAGGTACAACGTCGTGACCCAAATGAGTTGTTTACAGTCACAGATGTGCGTATCTCAATACCATCGCCATTTTTTTGCTTCACCAGATGAGTTTGTTCCCTGTTTATCTTTGGATCGTTCCAATGTTTCACTGCAATGGTTGGTGCATGATTTGGGGCTTACAGTGTTGGGTGGGCCGAATGTTTGTCTCAGAAATGTCTCTCCAAAAGACATATTCAAAAACATTTCGTTGTACGACTCCTACATTTTCCAGAAATTTAATTTCATTACATATAATTGTAACTTACGAAAATGTGGTTGGTAAAGTTTGCTTATTTTTCAAATTGTGTATAATTGGATTTTAAAAAGATAAAAAAACTATTCCTATATCAAGTTAGGTTTTTTAATTCCTTAATTTTTTACTCAAAAGGGCACAAATCAAATGTACAACAGACATCTCTCTAATCTCTATTTGTCAGTGGAATCTGATTGGTCAGTTTTCTCCTTCTATTGTGTTTGTATCTATGAAATCATATAATACAAAGTTTTTTCCTGTTTTGTTATAAATATTTTATTTCCTGTTTTGTGGTTAGGGTTGATATTTGAGGTGATGTCTCTGTTTTCAAAAGTGATGAGTAGATTTACTTGTTCTGCCGGTTCTTGCTGTGTTCCAAATTCTTATCCACCATCATTCTACGCTGAATTCACGTATTTAGATTTGTGTTTGTTCAGCAAAAACAGGATTGTCATTTCCCTTTTTCTTCTATGTTCGGCTAACAGAGTTGTCTCTCTTTCTCCTCGTTGCACAACTCCTACATTCTCCAAAACACATATCCGAATTTTTTTGTTACATATAGTTTAGGCTTGTTATCAATTTAAGTTGACCAGGTGTTCTGGAAAATTACACTTTTGTAAATTGAGTTTTGAAATGTTTGTGCTTCATTTTGTTTGCTTTTAGATTATCTATGACTCTGTATGAGTAAGTTGCTTTTTAGTTTGAGGTAGCATGGACATGAGCAGCAAACCAATTTTGAAATATTTATCTGAAAGCTTGTAAATATCTTTAAAATTGTCTATTTTCACACCGATTAAGTGATGTTGTTGGTGGGGTTAACACATGAGGAACTTCACATTTAAAAGATTGTAAATATCACACTGGAAAGTTGTTCTGTCCAAATTGCAAATCCTTCAATCTCCAATAAGATAACAATGCCATCAGGATATTGGCAGCCCACTGCCAACACAAGAAGTAACTGCTCTGCATCCAAAATTAACAGGCTGTACAATATGTTAAGAGATAGCGAAATTGTTTTGTACAGGTAACTATTTGTTTCTGCACCTGAATTTTTACTTGGAATTAAATGTTTCAAACATTTTGTGCAAATTTTACCTAATATACATACAGTTGACTCAGCTTATAGTGCTTCCCGTATTTCATGCTTCTACTAAGGGAAATCCTCTTTCCATCTACTAGAAAGGTGAGTTACTAAAACTTATCAAACTTTTGATCTAATAAATGAGATTCAAGCATATCCTAATTTTATGCTAGGTTTAATATTAGTGGTTCTAACGACAAACAGAGTCAAATTTTGTTCTTAGAAAATATTTCAATATGAATCATTTATTACTACCGTCTTAGTATCATGCTCATATATAGTTTGCAACAATGTTAGATTTTTATTTTATAATGTCTTCAATTCAGGTGAATATTTGAATAATAAGATAAATCAAATTATTTTAACAATTGATTTTTCAACTTCAATATCATATCTATTAGTGAACAAATCAAAATTTGCTTTTTAAAGGTACCAATATTATATGGCCTTTAAGACAAAAGGGGAAAACAACAGCATAACGTGTTGCCATTTTGTCTCAATCTTAAAGCCTTGTTCTTGTTTCCTTATTCCTTTTTCCCTGCAATGTCCTATACTGAGTGTGTTGTACTACAGTTCTTGAATATAAAGACCGTCATTTGTGGTTTAAGCCAAACAATACTCTGAAGTAATGTCAAGTTTACGTTTTGGTTCTATATCAAAGCATGCATCCCTACATCTTCTACAGGTGCTCTTTTAATCTGCCTAAATTTTGTTTCAATTGTTCTCTATTTTTCCCTGCATTCTATTTGTTATTTTAGTTGTTGTCTTGGAAGTTGCCGGGGTAAATATGGGAATTCAATAGTTTATCTAATCTTAGTCATTTGGTTTATCATAATACCTTGTATGTTGATTAATGATTGTGAAGTAGGAACATCAAGTATGGTGACATCTGGCTAGGAACAAACATAATTGTTTTACAATTATAGCTACCTATGTAAGTCATTTCCTCTCCTCCTTGATCTCACACAACTTGTATTAAGCCTGTCGGTTTGTAATTATCTACAATATCACCTTTTTGTTTAAGTACACAAATGGAAACATTTTTTGAATGTTGAACCATACTGAGAGGGTGTCATAGGTTTGTTGTTATTCTTCAACTATTTCCTTGGTAGATATTTATTATTTGTCTTATTTTTTTTTGTTTTGAAATGTGAGTACTTATTATCATCATGTTATAACTGTATAGGTGTTCTTTTTTTTATCAACATTTCTTGGAGTCTAAAAAAATTACTAAAACATATCACAGTTGTATCACTAGTATAAAATGTGACTCTAGTATCACTAGTGCATTCGATAATCTGCAAGATCCTGCAGTTTCTCTCTGCATCTTTGGAACAACAAACTCAACAAGTGGAGGGATACCACCTTCAATCCTATAGTCAAAAAATACAAATCTGTAAAAGGGAAAACTCTTCCAAATTCTTCTGGCTAAACTCATGCTTCAGTTTTTGTAAAGGTGTGTTATTTTTCACATTAACAGAACAGTTAAATTCTGAATGTGCAAGAATGTTGTTGAACCTTAAGTTGATACTTATTTAAGACAACATCAGTTCATTTGAGTTGAACACATGATAAGTTTGTTTATATATGTTATATTAGGTACTGCCAACTTTTTTATTTTTAACACTGTTAAAATTCTTATGTTGGGGTAGTGTTTTTCTTCATTTCTTGTCAACTATTTGAATTTTTTTTTAGACTAAACCTGATTTTAGGAGCTTGTATGTTGTCTATATTAAGCAATATTCTACCTTGAATAGGTAATTTAGAGAAAGATATGTATTCTAATTTGCCTTATTCCTCCATAACAACATTTTCTACATAATCTGCAAATGAAATTTCCTCTTTGTATATGTGTTGCACATGGATTTTGAAACCTCTATCAAATTTCTTGTATTTTTATACTATTGTACTAATGTGCAAAGGGTGTGGTCTACATATCTCCTCTAACATTTTTTTATCAAAAGAGCCATTCTTATTTATGAAATTAGTAAATTCTTGTACAACACAGTAGGATAGAGCTTCTCTAATTGCAGTTTCCTCTACCTCAGTGTTTGGTGTGTCTGGGAAAACCTCAGCTTGAGCAAATATTAGGTCTCCAATATGTCTTCTAACACATATTTCATAGGAGCTCTTACCAGGATTTCTCCAACTAGCACCAGCAATATTGCTTTAGTGATGATTTTCTCAGTTACTATGATGGAATATTCTACATTCTAGGATAATTGGTTTTAGCCTACTGCCATATGTTGGTATTTACATGATATACTAGTCTACAAAAGTTGATTCTTCCATCATGATTCATGTTGTTCCTCCTTTTCCAAAGCTTTCATAGGATGATTAACCACGACTAGCGTCGAGTGTGAATTTTTTTCTAACATTTAATTTTCTTTTGAATGTGTAGGAAAATGCAGGAGATCAAATTTGAATAATGCCCCCAGGTCAACTCAATATATTGAAGCGAGCGATATAGTTTATTTAAACTATTATTATATATGTTTGAATACATTGTGAAATTTATTTGTAGTACACCTCTTTAAGATATTTCTTTCTAAGTATGTAGTACAAGACATCATTTTTGAAGTTTATTATAAATCTATATATTGAATTATTTATTAGCTTATTAAATGTTTGAGATCATTTGTTTTATACAATTATGTGATAAGTGAATCTATCCAAACCAAAGTTATTATTTTTCAATTAGAAATTGTGGCTATAAAAATCTTAGACAATGTTGCCACACTTTAAAAGTGTGGCTACAGCGATGCCAATTGTGTGGCTTATTGATTATAAAATGTAGTATGTACATTAGAAAAGGCTACATTTTATAAGTGTTGTTGTTGAAGAGGTATAAAAAGCTACACTTTTAAAGTGTGGTCAATAACAAAGCTAAGGCCACACTAGAAAGTGTAGTTTTATCAAATAAAAGTGTTGCCAATGAGATGCTACAAAGCGTGGCCTTTGTACCTCATCGGCAACGCTTTTTAAGCGTAGCTGCTACGCCAACACTTGAAAAGTGTAGCCTAAGGTCAAAGGTTACGCCTCTTTCGGCCACCCCCGAAAAAGTGTTCCCTAAAGCTAAAAATTGTTCCCTTTTATCAATGGCCATACTTTTTGCTAGTTTGGGCCACAGTCTATGGTGAAATTGATATAATCTTGTGTCATGTCTTGAAAGAGGCAAATTGAGGGTTATATGTGATCTTCCAAGAATGATGAACTTCTTTATGAATTTCCTTAGAATAGATGACCTAGATATGAATTGCTTAAAGGTAAAGCTTGAAGACATGAATTGATTTGAATAGGGCTTATATGAGGGATCATGGTTGTGTAGTATTGAGATTGAGCTTATATGTCTCCTATGTGACTATAATTGATCAAGAATGAGGCATGTGGTTAGGTTACCATGAGAACTAGGTATACATTATGATCATGTGAGGCATTGCTTGAGAGTAAGGCTTGTAACATGAAGATGACCCCTAGGGCTTTAAGGGTAAAAGCTAAAATGAATAAACTAAGGATGTTAAGGCTTTAAGAAAAAATCCATTATGTATGTTGAGTTGTATATGGCATTATTGTGAAAAGACTTCACCTACATGACCTATGATATGACCATATGAGTTTATGCATGAAAAGAATGTCTTACTTGATTCATGATTCTATCCATGTCTAATATAGTGAATGCTATATGTGTTGACTTAACATGATCAATGATCCTTAAATGCAAGATATGAAGAGTATGTATGATTATGATATTATGTGCATGTTTATGAATACTTTGAGAGTAAAGTGTCTATGATGATAATGTTGTTGTTGTGTCATTGGAAGGACAATCACACACACACACATGCATAAACATGACTAAGAAATGACCAAGATGTTAATTTTATTATTGAATCTTGATTTTCCCCTTATCTAATGTGCTAATTCTAAATGTTTGGTTTGAGTTGATTCATTGCCCTTGAAGGGCAATGAATAAAGGTTTGTATATGTTGACAAGAATTGTGTATGAACTCATGATTCACTTAGAAAGTGAAGATCCTATGATTATTGTCTAATTGTGGTAGTTGTTGAAAGGTCATTCTCACCTTACCCTTACACATGACTATGCATGAATTGTCTAGGACTATGATAATGTTGTTGTGTTGATCGAAAGGCTATTCTCTTCAACACTATGGACATGATGTGAAAAGTTTACTCACATATTAATGATTCTAAGGTTGAAAGGCTATTCTCACCTAATGAATCTATGAGCTATATCATGATGTTGGATTGGATTGAGTGTTAAGTCACATTTCCATAAGCATGAACTTAAGTCAAGACTTAACATGAACTTAAAGGGAATTATTCTTAGCACCGAGTGGATATAAAAATGAGATGGAAGCTTGTACGCTAGTCAGTCCGACTTCCCAATGGGTTCCTTTTACGCCAGTTAGTCCGGGTTCCCAAAACATATTATCTCATGAGATGGAAACCTTCTACGTCAATCAGTCCAGGTTTATAGTAGCAACCTCATTATACCATAACTATCTGCCCAAATAGGTTCTTAGCTAGTGGATCCACCTAAAATCTAAACATGTTAGTTCTACCTTAGGTATGTAGGAAACCTCTTTTTGGTGTGGGGGCATCACACCGGATTCCATGTAGCTTACATGGTTTATGTAGGTTAAGGTTATTTCCCTACATGACAAGAACATGAACCATGACATAAACAAGTAACATGAACAAGAACAAGAACAGGAACAAGAACATGGGTTATTTACTATGGTTCCTCAAGAGGTTCTACTTAGTATGAATGGGGGTATGAGACTTCATGCATTGCACAAGTAGGCTTTGAGAGTGGGCATATTAGGTTTCCTTTATGAAATGATGACTATGAGTTAATGCATGCTTTATTATGAATTATGATTATGAACATGGACTATACTTATGACTTGTTAATGATCTTTACTTAGTGTGAGTGGGGGCATTTGACTTCACTTATACATTGCACAAGTAGATTTATAATGGGCTTGTGGTGTGGTTTCCTTATGCTATGAAGATATATTAACTTATGTATGCATGATATGGATTGTTGCTATGAGTGACTTTACTTATTACAATATATGAGCATGAATGTCTCATTTCTTATGAGTATTGGCTATGGATAAGGTCAAGGTATGTTATGCATGATCATGGTGGCCTAGAAGTGATACTTAGTGTAGATAGGATTATGAGATCCTATCTATGCATTGCACAAGTATAGCTTAGGGTTGCTTTTGTGATAGTTCTATTATAATTATATGATCTTGGTATGTAACTATGTATGTGAACTATGCCTTGTGAAGATTTGAGTATGCATTATGTTTTGTTGGAGACTATGCTTGTAATTATCGTGATATCCTTTACGGTATGATGAAATGTGCATGGTTTGTCTTATGATCTACATTCTCCAACTATTTTAAATCTGATGTTCAAAAGTGGCATATAGCATGGTTTCAAATGAAATGTCCCTTTTATGCATGTTTTAAGGATTTTTATGCATGGCTTCCATACTTAGTACATTTTGTGCTAACCCCATCTTTCTACATTTTCTATAAGTGTAGGGTTTGGAGATATTGGATTCAATCCTTGTGGTTAGGACCATAGTAGATCAAGAAAAATCATATTGGTGAGTCCTCGTAGTATTCGAGGGCTTGACCATATGTCCTTTAAGTCTTTCTTTATGTTTTATACTTATGTAAGGGCTATGTCCCTAAAGATCGTATTCAAGAGTTTTAATCCAACTATTAGAGATGGTTTGATACATGGTGTTATAGATTCTCTCTCATTTCATAAAAGACTTCGATTGTAAAGAAATGTTTTAAATTCCACACTATTTTCCTATGCTCTTCTGTTAAAGATATGCTATGAGGCTTCTATGAGACTTTTTAGAGTCTTATACGTCGTGTCACATCTAGGGGGTAGCCTTGGATCGTGACAAACATGGTATAAGAGCACAAGATTTTGGGATGGTTTTAGGATGTCTCAAACCACGTCTAGTGGAGTCTTGTTCATAAATGTGAAGCGCAACACATTTATGAATAGGAGACTATCGTATGTTAGGAAAAATTCACTTTTTCATTCTCTAAGTCGAGCCCTAGAGTTTAGTTTTATTACGTCTTTCCCCTAATGTGGGCCCTATGATTTTCAGGATATGACTACTTCAAGGGCACATGTTGAAAGAAATGAGGAAGACAATGTGGAGCAAGAGGTTCCCCTCCAAGCTCCTCCCCAAGCTCCAAGTGTCCCTATAGGGGAGTATGTGTCTAATGAGAAGATTAGGTATGATTTTCAATTGTTGACTCAAGTTGGGATAGAGATTCCAAAATTTTATGGGTCTAATATAGAGGAAGATCCTCTAGAGTTTATAGATGAGGTCTCTAGGGTGTTGAACCTTATTGGAGTAACTCCGGTAGAGAAGGCGGAATGGGCTGCTTACCAATTGAAGGATGTTTCTCTAATGTGGTTTAGCCAATGGAAAGGAGCGAGGCCGGTAGAAGCGGGACCCATGGAATGGGAAAAATTTAAGAATGGGTTCATTGATAGGTTTTACCCTTTAGAAATGAGAGAGGCTAAGATACTTGAGTTTAATAACCTTTGCCAAGGTAGGTTGAGTGTTAAAGAGTGTGCTCGGGTCTTAACTAAGTGGTTAAGGTATGCTCCATCCATAGTGGCCAACCCTAGGATGAAGATGAGTAAGTTTGTGTTGGGTGTATCCAACTTGATAGCCGAAGAATGTAGTATGGTTATGCTTAAGGATGTTATGAATATTGATTGTCTTGTGATCCATGCTCAATGGTTTGAAAGGGAGAAACTTGAAGAGAGGTCTAGAGGAACAAAGAGGTATAAATTTGATAATGATAACTCCTCTCAAGAAAGATCTTATGGTCATAGCTCTTCCAAGATTCCCCCTAAGTTTAACCAAAAGAGGGTGTCTACCCCAAAATCTCAAGGAGTGAGTGGTAGTGGATCTTATGTGATTAGGCCTACTTGTGCTAGGTGTGGAAGCATGATGGTAAGTGTCTAGCCAGCACAAAGGTTTGTTATGGTTGTGGTGGAAGTGACCAGAAGATGATAAATTGCCCAATACTCATGGCTAGGGGAAGAGGGAAGAAGAAATATTGGTTTGATGCTCTTCAAGCTAGAGGTGAACAAGAGAGTCCTCTTAATGTTACTCCTGGTATGTGTTTCATGCTTACTTCTATTCCGGTAGTACTTGTCTTTTCTTAATTGATAAATTGGACATGATGAGCTTTTATGTTGTCTTTAGTATGCATGGGTTTAGTTGTGGCTATATGAGTTTGTTGGTAGAACCCAACTTAGCCATTTTGAGTTTTATGATGTGTTGGAGGATTTGACGAATAGTGGTGTTTAAGTGCTGCCTAGAGATGTTGAATTAGTAGAGTCCTTTGAAAGAGGAAAGAAGTGTAATTCTCCATGGTTTAGAATCCCCTTGTGTGATGGATATGAAAAGTTGAGTATTTTAGATGTCCATGATTTGGATTGCCTTAAAATTCTCACATTAAGAGGTGTAGTGAGCTTGAAAGGTTTAGTCCCGGTTTGGTAGGCTCATATGAGACCTTGAGTGGTGTTGATAAGGTTTCTTGTGAAAAAGAGTTGCATGAGAACCTCTCTAATTTAGAAGTACCAATTGGGATCTTATACTGGCAAGTTATGAAATAGAAGAGTAAGAAAGTTCTTAATTGGGATGCCAAGGGACAATGAGATGTCCCAATATCCTTATGTTCCCTTTTATTTCTCCTCTAGCTCAAGATGATAAGTTCTCCTTAGCTCGTTTCATGATTGTGGAGTCTTGGAGGTTATATGTGTCCTATCATTCCCTTGTCCCATAGAGATACTCTTATTAAACTTGGTAGGGTTTGGATGCATGGTCATTAGACCTCTATTGGTTTTAGAGCCCGGTAAGGTTATAATGAGCCTTGGTAATGCTTTGAGTTTGTTTGAAAGGAGTAGTATTTGAGATTTTAGTAAAAAGGGGCATTCTCCTAAGGGGGAGATCATGTGCTTAGATAGCAAAATTTATTGAGAGTCCCGATATCCTCATCCATTTCTTCTATTCCTATTCTAGCTTGAGACCAAGAGTTCCTTTTTGGGCTTGTTTATGTCTAGGAGTCATGAGTGTTTTAGAAATTTCCATGATCTCCTTATGTTATGCATGTTTTGAAAGATTCTTAATTTGTAAAAAAATGGGGTTTTCATAATTTACATGTTCCTTATGTTGTTGTGCATCTTAGTATGGTGATGTCATATTTGACTTCATGAGATGATTTGATGAACATCCTTTTGATGAAATGGCATATTGGCTCCATAAAGTTGTGTTGAGCTTACTTTTAGTTGGAAAAAGATAATTCCGCCTATGATTACGTGATTGATGATGTTTAGAAGTGTTTGTATAGGCTCACTCCTAAAGGGGAGATGGTGTGCCTAGCTAACATTGTTGTTATGTGCTTATGTGTTGCCATGACTTCTTTGAATAATGCATGTTCATGAAAACTTGTGTTTTGAAAGAAAATGAGTTCAAGTGAATTGTTTTCCTCATGTTGTAGTGCTTTGAATAAGAGTTGCCTATTGTACTTCATGAGAAGAATATATGAGGATGCTTTAATTAGGAGTTGAGAAATTCCTCCTTGAATAAAATGCTTTGTTTTGAGAAGTATTTTCATATGAGCTCCATGAGAGTATGTTGAGCATATTATGACTAGGAGATTGAAAATTCCTCCTTGAACATGACAAGTTATGAGAATCTCATGCATAATTGGGTTGTTAGATGTGGTTCATACTTCCTTGTGTTGTATTGAGTATGTTGAGATGGAGTGATGTTTCCTCCTTGAGTACGTGCATTTTGATGTTTCATGCATGATGGGTTGCTAGTCTTGAGTCTTTAGTTCCATAAAAGTGTTTAAAGTGTCATTCGAGAACGAATGTTCCTAAGGGGGAGATAATGTAATGACCCAAAAAATTAGTAGGTGGAACTAGAGCCTTACGTGAGAGTGTGTGAGCTTGGTGGGAGGTTTAGAAGTGTAAAATGAGTTCCCGAGCTTAGGTTGAGGTGTTTAGGGGTTAGACGTCAAGGTATGACCCCCTAAGGACCAACCAAGGGTCCTAGAGGAGGACCCTAAATCCTCACCCCCAAGACCCCAATGAGCTTAAAAACTTTCCAAAAGGAGGCCACCTACGGATGGCACCTACGACCAGTAGGTGGACCCACGCCCCGTAGGTAGTTAGGTAATTCAATTTTAATTAGTTTTAAGTAGGGGTTGTTTAATATAGTATTTATACATATATATAAAGTATTTTAAGTCATTAAAACACCCTATTAACTCATTATATCTCAAGACCCCCAAATTGTAACCACCCCTCCTCTTCAATATTTATCTCTCTAAGACTCCATCGAAGAACAAACAAAGAGATCAAGTTAGAGCTTGAAGAAGGGCGATTTGCAATACGAATTTGGTTGGATTCTACAACTAAGGTATGGGAGTCTTCATCCTTGATTAAGTTTCATTCAAAGAGCCCTTTCAAAAGATGTTTTCAAGTTTCCTATTTCCCCAAACCTAGGGTTTTCAGTCTATAACATCGGTCTCCTTCCAAAACGTTTTCAATTGATTAATTATGGTTGATTATGATGAATTAAGATTGGTTTGATGGAATATTGTTGTTTCATGATGAAAACTCCCCTTGGACCCATGATTTCCTCCACTTTACTAAATTGACTTCATGATGTGGGAATTGTTGAATATTGGCCCAATTATGTGATTAATGGTTGTTCTTGGTGTGTTTACATGATTCTAGTACAATTAAACATATATCCTTGATTAACCTAAGCGTCTATGGTGAAACTAATATAATGTAGTGTTATGTCTTGAAGGAGGAAAATTGAGGGTTAGATGTGATCTTCCAAGAATGATGAACTTCTTTATGAATTTCCTTAGACTTGATGACCTAAATATGAATTGCTTAAGGGTAAATCTTGACGCTTTTCGTGACCAATGACACTAACCTACAGTACGAGTGTTTACGATCGTCGATAATATAGTAACCCAACCAAGGGTTGGGGTCGTGTCCCAAGGGAGTTGTTTTGAGAATTAGTATAAAGATAAAATTAAGTTCAAACTAGTCGTAGCTAAAGACATTAACAATTAAAAACATTGTAAATTAAAAGGGGTGACACAAATGTGTAAAATATCAAATGGTGGTTTTGTCACAAGTAGTAACAAACAACAAAAATAATAAGAAGATCAAGTATGGGGACAAGTTCTTGGGGTGTGACCGCAATACAAGTTGAGATAAATCGTTGGGTACATAATTTCGATAGGAAATTCGGAAGATAATAGAGACTAGGCTAAGCTTTAGATGGAAATAACTTCCCTCTCGGGCAACTTACTCCGTTTCAAATGCGTTCCTCTCGGACACCCATTTGCCGCATGAAGGCCAGCTTACGCCTTACCCCATTCACTCTCTCAAGCTGAGTTTTACGATATGGGACTAGGGCTCACCCTCTCGGGCTGAACCTCATGTTGACCCACTCCTTAGGTCATCAGTCTAGCGGTCTTGGTTTCGCGACCTCTCTCTTAGGCAAGCCGGAAACACATGGGTGGTTTTGTATTTGCAACTACAAACCCATTAAATTAAACAACAACCACTAGGTGAAATCACCATTAAAAAACATCTACGTATCATCAAGCAAGACCCAACAACAATATCAACAGATATTTGCTAAATCACACCCCAAGAATGGGGTTTTTAGCCACACATGAAGAAATAACAAAATACACCTAAAATTATACTAAAATCAAATGGGTATAAGGAATTAAACCTTGATTTAAGAAAAGGAAGAAGAATGAAGAAGACCCACTTCCAACTTGGGGAAGATGAAATGTTTCTTTCTTCAAGTTTCCCAAAAACCCTCTCCAAACTTGAGAGAAAATATCCTAAAAAGTACTATTCTATTCCAGAAATTAAAATAAATGTTCCAGTCTTAAAAATTAATAACAAGTTTAGTATTTATAGACTTCAAAATATAGTGCTGGCGGATCTTTCGGTGAGGTTAGTCAAAATCACTGATTAACTCGTCGATTCACCCTTTGGTGTAGTTCGTCACCGTCTTGCACTAGCCTTCAACATCGTCATGCTCTGTGTCATTGGGAGACCTAGTACTTCTTCATGGAATTATTAGGTGAAACGATGACTGCTCCTTTCATCACCTTTTTGATCCTGCTCCTTCAAGGCTTCGCGTACTGGAAAAATGGGCGGAGTGCATCCCTTCGGCGAATCGCCAAGCATGCATCTTTGTTCTTTTCCGTCTTTTTGTTACTTTTTGTGCCTAAGTGTCCATGCTTCCACTAACACTTCAAATACCTGAAACTTAGGAGTTTTCATTAGATATTGAGACAAAATAAGCATTTGAGGACACTATTCCTTTCAAAATAAAGCCTTAAATGAGTTCAATTTGTGGACTCATCAACACCCCCAACTTAAACTTTTGCTTGTCCTCAAGCAAACTCATGTTCAGCCGTTTAACAAGGTGTCTGAAATAGTGCTAGACAAGACTAAATCATGAATGCACACAACTAGACTCAAATTTACTGATGCAAGGATCAATTGTGTACTCAAAGATTCAAGTTGTGATACACCATTATCAAAGATTCTCATGCTCGCGATACTTGCTACTTGTGCAATCAAGCTTAATAGGAAGTATGTAAATGCCCTCACATAAAGAATGATTCCATATTCACACACAGAGGTTAATCAATTCAAGATTAAAAGAGGAACACAATGCATGTTTTTAACCATAGGTTTGCCCTTATTTTCCAATCGACTTTCGATTCGGCTTACTAAAGATAAAAAAGGTCTTTCTAAGGCTTGTAATGGGGATGAGTGCAAAGATATGGTCATTTAGGCTCATTGACTTTTTCCTCGTGAGATGTGGTATTCTGAAGGCATTCCCTTCTTTTCCTTTATCAATTCTTTTTCTAGTGCTTCTAAGTCATCTTTTTATTCATCTCCATGGATTGCTTGGAAACCCGATTTCCTTGGTACTCTATTCCACAATTTTTTTCCTAAGGGTTTTCATTGTTCTGCAACACCAGGGGTTAACAGAGACTTTTCTTGCACATCTTGACTTCTCTTTTTACTTTTTAACACACCCCCAATATGTCCCCGTATTAGCTAGTCTTCGGGAAATCTTGCCATTTACCGATTGAATTGGAACACAAAGCATTATGGGTATTAAAGGCTCTAAATCTGGAATGGGAAAAGACTTCAAAAGTAAGAGTAGATCAACTCAATCAATTGGATGAATTCAGGTTTAGGGCTTATGAAAGTTCAGTTCTCTACAAAGAAAAGATTAAGAAGTGGCATGATTTTAGAATCCTTAAGTGGGAATTCCGAGTTGGAGATTGGGTGTTGCTGTATAATTCTCGAGTAACACTTTTTCTAGGAAAGCTCAAATCCAAATGGTCAGGTCAATTTTGAGTAACACGGGTGTTCACAAATGGTGGCATTGAAGTTGAAGGTAAAAAAGGCAATGCCTTCAAGGTGGCCTGAAGTTATATTTTGGAGAATGCCAGGAAATTTCTGCGATTGAAGTTGTGTATCTGGAATATGCTTGAGAGCATTTCCACGTCGTGCTACGACGTTAAATAAGTCGTTTCTTGGGAGGCAACCCAAGTGTTAGTATTTTGAATAATGTGTGCTGAATGTGCAGGTGTAGGCAATTTTGCGAGGTTAAGATTTCATCGAATGATCGCCGAGTCGTGTCGGTGATCACAAAGTTGTTAGCCCAATTGGCATCAACAGTGGGCTGAGATGCTGCCATATTAGGTGGGGTACCTACACCACTTGGTGACACACCAAAGTGATTGGGTAACCCGACTTTCACCGCCCTTTTTGCATTAGCCCTGATAGCTCACAGTGTTGGAGCAGTCGGCAAGGTCTCAGATCCATTAGGCGATGCGCAGAAGCCATTTGGCATACTCGCTCTTGTCCACCTTTCTGCCCAAAATGGACTGGCTGCATACTGGAAAATTCAGCGAGTGTCAGAACATTCGGTGAATCGCCCAACAGTTTGGTGACTCCAACAAGCTTTCACCAAATGGGCACCTACTGAAGATTCCTTGTCACCCTACTCTATTTGTTTAAGTGCAGTAGTTTAATTTTACCTTTGTTATTGTTTGTTCTCTATTCACATGGAGGACTGTGTTGGACGCTTTTTGTGGGGGTGGTAGGAGTATGGTTATTAAGTCTTTTGTTCTCTAGTGCGTGATTCGAGTATCTGTCGTGATAAATGTTGATGGCTCGAATAGTGCTCTTAATCGAAAAAAATGAATGTGCGGCTACGATGAGGCCAAATTATGTTGCACAAAGAATATGTGGATTTTTTTGAATCTCGTTGTGACTAGATGCTTATCGAATGAAGTCTCTTGTGATGAACATTGCACACTAGCTCAAATGAGTCTCGTTTGATATTGGTGCCAATGCCTTGTGTGATGAGCTTACCTTGAAAATTGTGTGTGATGACACCTAGAATTTACCCCGCAGGTCCGGTTGAATAAGTGATGCAAGCTCTTGAAATGATCTTAGGGAACAATTTTGATGAGTGAAACAATTTGGCATTATACCCCTTTTTGTGGACAACCTTGTGAGATGTGTGAACCTTGATTGAACCCATTTGAGCCTTATCCTTTTCTTGGAAGAAACTCGAACAATTGTGACCCCTCTTTATCTATTCACCCATAACTCTCATGAAGTGTGGTTTGTTTGAATTGCCAACTTGGGCCAAAAGCCTAAGTTGGGGGTGTGGTGAAAAGAGAAGGAAGGTCAAGAAGTGTGAAAAATTCCCATTTGAACATAGGCCTTGAAAAAGATGGAACCCATCCACGTAAAAAAACAAAAAAGAAGAAGAAGAAAACAAGAAGAAAGCAAAAGAAAAAGAATGAAAAAGTTGTGAAAGTGCAAAAGAAATGGGGTGTCCGGTAGTCCATTGGAAGTTGAATAATGAGTATAAGTAAAATGTTGAAGAAAATGAAGAAAGTGATGTTCAAACAACATTTCATGAGGGTAGCAGCCACTGAGCCTAAATGATTATACCTTTACACTGAGCCCCGTTACAAGCCTTGAAAACACCTTTTTTTATCTTGAGTGAGCTAAATCGAATGTGATTGGAAAATAAGGGAACACATATGGGTAAAGTCATGCATGTATTCATCTTTGTGAGTGTAAGAGTCGTATATGATTCTGTAACTTAGAATTTTTGAAGAACTTTGTGTGATTAAGGAATCATCTTCGTTGTGAGGCAATTGAGTACCTTTGTTGGGCTTGAACTTGCATTTGAAGGGAGTATTGTGAGCTTGAGTATCTTTGGTAATGGTGAAGTCACAACTTGAATCTTTGAGTGCACAATTGATCATTGCATGAGTAGTTGAGTTTTGTTGTGTGCATTCATGTTGAGTCTTTTTACCACTGTTTGAGACACCTTTTTTGAACTGCTGAACTTGAGTTTTACTTGAGGACAAACAAAAGTTTAAGTTGGGGGTGTTGATGAGTCCGAGATTTGGACTCATTTAGGTCTTCGTTTATATAGGTTTAGTGTCCTCAAATGCTAAACTTATGCCATGAACTGATTAAAAATCCTTGATTTCCAGGTATATGGTTTGAGGAACAAATCTAGGACATTAATAGGCAAAAAGGACAACACAAGCTGAATAAGAGAGAGAAAAACAAGCCTGATGATCGCAAAGAGAACTCGGCGAATCACAAAGTCACTCCTGGATCACCTAAATTTACAGAACACTGAGCCTGAAACAAGAAGAACTTAGGCGAACTGTATTCCCTATCGACAATTCATCGACTGCATCGGCAAAGGACGACCATGTCGCCAAAAGTACTGATTGAGATCAAGGTGAATTTAGACTGGTGAGCTAAAAGAATAAAAGGCGCAAACAAAAAAGATCGGCGATCCCTATCTGGATCACCTAAAATTACAGTGTTTGAACGAGGAAAATGTGAAGACAGAAGGTGAGAGGAAAGGACGATCGGCGAGTCAGCGAATGGTCGGCGAAGCCCAACTTTCCTCGCCAATTGGCCCCAAGAAGCCATACCCCAGATTAGTATAAATTGATTTTTTGAAGAGATAGAAAGCATTCAGTTAATGTGAGGAACGAAATAGAGAGAGCAAAAACAGTACTTTTGTTGATTTTAAGGAATTTTGGCAATAGATTTCAATTGGGTATTGTAATAGAAAAGATATTATTCATCTTAGAATTCCAATTTTCAAATACCCAGCCATGGAGCATGTAGTAGGTATTGAATTTCTTTCTTTTACAATGATTGGATAAAACCTCAATCTTGGGGGTTCGATAATGTAACCAATTTCTACGTTTGACTTAATGGGTGTTAGTTATTATCGATTTTGGTGTTAATTTGAAGTGGGTATGAGTTATTGCTGTATATTATATGTTTATTTCAATAGAGTTCAGGGTTTTCTGCTTTCTTGAGAGTGAGGTGTAGAGCTAAGGTGATAATTCAGCACTCGTAGCTAGTGGGTCATGACGGTTTCATCTTGAGAAAGTGAAACCCAAGATTCATCCTATGTGTCCAGCTCGAGAGAGTGGATATGGTGAGATTGTGGGCTGGTCTGTTTATGGAGTGCATTAAGGTTCGACAGAAATCAGTGGAAACAAGGTAATTGTTCGAGAGAAAAGTGCCTTACTTAAAGTCCATTCTACACATGAAGAATTAACATTTTTGGTTAATGATTTGCACCCATTGAGTTGAACTTGGCAATTGGATAGTTAATCCCCCAAGCATCTTTTCCTTATTTGGTTGTTCCTAGTTAATTGTTGGAGTTCTTCACAAGTTTAAAACCGCTCACTTTAAAATTGTGATTACTCTTCTAACTGGGTCCATAGTTTTTGAAACCTTTTATTCCTTCAGCTACAATAAGTCACCGCTATAACTTCACATTTGAATTCAAAATAGAACTACTCATTGTGGGATCGACTCCAACTCTTTTGTTGGGTTTTTACTGCTTAACGACCATCTACACCTAGTATCGGATGAGGTGTGGTTGATACGTTAAATCACAACTCTTACTTTTATTTTTTATTATGAGCAACAACACCCATAGATAACTATCTTAGTGCATCCACCACTACATTAGCTTTACCGGGGTGATAGAGAACACTGAGGTCATAATCTTTCAATTGTTCAAGCCACCTTCGTTGGCAAAGATAATAGAGAACACTCAAGTCATAATATTTCAATTGTTCAAGCCACCTTCGTTGGAAAAGATTTAGATCTTTCTGATTGAACACATATTGTAAGCTTTTATGGTCGGTAAACACATCTACATGAACACCATATAAATAATGCCTCTAAATCTTTAAGGCAAAAATGACCGCCACTAATTCAATGTCGTGAGTAGAATAATTCTTCTCATGAATTTTAAGTTGTCTTGAGGCATAGGCAATAACTTTCCCATTTTGCATAAGCACACATCCTAGCCCCATTATTGAGGCACCACACAATAAACACCAAAGTCATCCGTCCCTTCTGGTAAAGTCAACACCGGAGAGGAAGTAAGTCTATCTTTCAACTGTTGAAAACACTTTTCACATAATTTGGACCATATGAACTTAACCTTCTTTTGAATCAAAGTCGTCAAAGGAGAGACAATCGAAGAGAATCCACCAACAAAACTTCTATAGTAACTGGCTAAACCAAAGAAGCTTCTAATATCAAAAGGAGTTAGAGGTCTAGGTGTAACACTCCAGAAACTAGGAGGCTTAAATAGAGCTTGTCATAGGAGTTATAGTCATAAAACTTGTTTCTTGAACTTAGAATGAAGTGTTTGAGGGTTAAATGTCAATGTACGAGTCCCCAAGGACCAACCAAGGGTCCTTGGGGAGGACCCTAAAGCCTAACCCCAAAACTGCCAAAAGCAAGTGAACCACTGATTGGACCTATGGGGCGTAGGTCCATCTACGCCTCGTGGGTCAAGGCCAATTTTTAGGCTGCAGAACCCCAACCCACAGACCTACAGGACGCCACATGAGTCCACTAACGGACTGTGGTTCCTAGGTCGTGGGTCGTGCCTGCAAATTTGTCCAAGTCGGCGAAGTGTAGGGGTCTTTAGGTAAATTCCTAATTAAGTTAGTTTGATGTGAGGTAATTTTATATTGTTTTAATAGACTTATATAAGGATTTTTAAGTCATTAACCACCTCATACACCTCATAAAACCGAAGACACCAAACCCATAACCATCTTTTCCCCAAAATAAACTCTCTCTAGAATTCCAAGGAAGAAGAAGAAGAAAGGTGAATATAGGGTTGAATAATCAAGATTTTCTCCTCAATTTCATGGTGAATTTTCAATAAGGTATACTAGCTTGTCATATTTGGGTAGCCTTCACCCATAGAGCCCCTTCAAAACCTCCAATTTCAAAACTAGAAAACCCAAAAGTTTGGGTTCTACTTCAATCTCATGGATTCCTTTAAAATTTGTTTTAATTGATTGAATTATGTTTTGTTTATTGATATTTTGATGATTTTATATGATTTTAAGTTGAATTCCTCAAGAATCCATGAACTACCTCAATTTTTCAAGTTGGATCTTATAGTGTGGGTATTGATTGATACTAGTAAAAGTTTATAGAATTATGAATATGATGAATTGATTACTTGAATTATGTCATCATACATTTCTAAGGTAGTTATTCTAGATGTGTTGGTGAATTATGATGCATGGTCCTTGAAGGGCAAATTAGGAGAATTTTGTATGATCATGATAGTTATGTACATGCTTTATGAATACTTTGAGAATAACGTGATTATAACTAAGATGTAATTGTGGTACTATTGAAAGGCTACTCTCAATTATACACCTAGGATTGATGATGAAATGTGGTGAAAGCTTTCTCCATATAATAATATACCTTGAATTGGTAAGCTAAGGGCATCCTCTTCATGTGTAATTAAAAATTATCTTTATGGATATACCTTGAATTGGTTGACTAAGGGCATCCTTTTCATTTGTAATAAAAAGTTATCTTAATTTTTATACCGTGAATCGGTAGGCCAATGGCATCCCTTTCATTAATAAGTAATGAAGTATTCTAAAGCTTGTCTTGAATCGATAGACCAATGATACCCCTTACTCGAGGAGTCAATGAACTATTGTAATGATGAACCTTGAATCGGTAGACCAAGGGTACCCCTTTCTTGAGGATTCAATTAGCTATTATAATGATGTACCTTGAACCGGTAGGCCAATGGCACCCCTTTCATCTGTAATGATGTTAAAAGAGAATTAAGTACTCCATGGAAATTTAATGCTTAAGTGCATGATAATTTTTAAACTTGGTAAATGCATGCTTTTCAACTAAAATGTCCTTTTAGCATGTTTTAATGGTTTTTATGCATGGATATCATACTTTGTTCAATTTTTGTACTAACCCAGATTTTCTACATTTTTCAAAAAGTGTAGTTTCCGGTTCTTAAGGCGATCTTCTATTGGTTCAAGCTTGGATCGACTATTCTCCTAGCTTGTGGTGAGTCCTCAAGATTCGAGGACGTATTAGTCATTACTAGTTTATTTCTAGTCATTTTGATGTTTTGGATTATGTTGAAAGGGCTGTGACCATATTTTTTATTCAAAGATTGTATTAAAAGGCTAATTGAGACAAGTTAGACTTCCGCTTATTTTTATGAAAGATTTTGATTGTATGGATAAAGTTTTAAAATTTCTGCATCATTTCTTTTATCTGATGTGATGATACGCTAAAGGCTTGTATGAGACCCCTTTGGGGTCAACTACGCCATGTTACATCTAGGGTGTGCCCCTGGGTTGTGACAAACATGGTATCAAAGCACAAGGTTTAGAATGATTCTAGGATGATGTCTCATAAGCCACGTCTAGTAGAGTCTTATTCATAGTGTGAAGCGCACCACATTTATGAATGAGAGGCTATTAGATGATAGGAAGCTACACTTCTTTCATTACTCTTAAATCGTGCCATAGAGTATAGCTCTATAAAGTCCCTCTCCTAATGCTTCTCTTGTATCTTCAGGAAATGAATACACGAAGGGCTAACACAAGAAGAATGGAGGGTGACAATGTGAATGAAGAAGCTGCTCGAGGTAATCAAGCTCCTCAAGTTAACCAAGCTCCGGTTGATCCCGTGGTTGAGAATGTGACCCATGCAGAGTTTAGGTCTACCATCCAAATGTTGGCCCATGCCATGACAACTCAACCCCAAGCTATGACGGCTCAAAACAATAGAGAAGTGGTAGCTCCGATCAACCCTAATATGAATTCAACGGCTTCTAGATTGAGGGATTTTGTTAGAATGAACCCTCTGTGTTTCTTGGTTCCAATGTGGGAGAGGATCCTGAAGAATTAATGGAAGAGATCTATAAAATACTTGATGCCATGAGTGTGAGTTCGGTAGAAAAAGCGGAGATAGCCGCTTCTCGATTGAAGGAGGTTTCTCAAGTTTAGTATACTCAATAGAAGAATAATAGGCCGGTAGGAGTGGGTCCCATAGATTCGGAGGTGTTTAAGAAAGCATTTCTTGATAGGTTCTTTCCTCGAGAGTTGAGGGAAGCTAAGGTAGTAGAATTCATTAAACTTAGGCAAGGTAGCATGAGTGCTAACGAGTATACCTTGAAATTTGCCCAACTATTCAAGTATGCTCCATCTATGGTAGCTGATCTAAGGGATGAGATGAATAGGTTTGTGACGGGTGTGTCCAACTTAGTTAAAGAAGAATGACGTACGACAATTCTCCATCATGACATGAATATATCTAGGCTTATGGTGTATGCCCAACAAATGGAGGAGTCAAAACTCAAGAAAAAGAATAGAGAGGCGAAAAGAGCTAGAACCGGTGATGGGAATTTCTCTAGTGATAAGTCTGATGGGCCAGATAGACCTAAGTTTAAACAAAGGTATTCCGGTCAAAATCCTTCCAACACCCCTAGGTTTAACCAAGAGAAAGGTAGTGGGTATCCATTACTTAAGCCTACTTGAAACAGATGTAGAAAGAAGCACCATGAGAAGTGCCTAGCCGGTACGGACGGTTGCTGTGGTTGTGGAAAGAGTGATCATCAACTGAAACATTGCGCTACACTCACATCAAATAAAAGAGAGGCCAAGCAAGCTTCTCTTAATAGTCCGGTTCCCATTCCACCAAATCATGGTCGCTTCTATGCACTCCTATCTAGAGAAGACAAAAGAGGCCTTCCAGATGAAGGCACCGGTATGTTGATAGTTCCTTATAGATGTTAATGTTTTATTAAGATCCCTATGCTATTTGTTAGACTTTGATGTTATCCTTAGTAGGGATTTACTCCCAAGGGGGAGATGGTATGTTTAGATAACAAGATTATTGAGAGTTCCGATATCTTTATATCTTTCTTCTATTCCTATTCTAGCTTGAGACAAAGAGTTCCTTGTAACTTGTTTCATGATTTGGAGTCATGTGTGATTTATGTGTTTCCATGATCTCCTTATGTTATGCATGTTCTTGATGAAATCATGTTTAGTAAGAAAATGAGTTTTCATGATTTATGTCTCTCATGTTGATGTGCATTTAGTATGAGTTGCCTATATGCTTCATGAGATGAATTATCGAACATGCTTTAGTATGATTTTGAGAGTAATTGTATAATTGGTTTCATGATATTATGTTGATCATGCTATGAGTTGGAGAAGGTAGTTCCTCCAATAAAGTTGTGAAATGTTGAAGTTTTCATGCATAATGGGTTGTTAGATGTAGTTCCTACTTCCTTGTGTTGCATTGAGATGGAGTTGATGTATCCTCCTTTGAATTGTGAATTATTTGATGTTTCATGCATGATGGGATGCTAGTCTTGAGTCTTTAATTCCGTAAGGTGTCTAGATCGTCATTCTAAGACGAATGTTCCTAAGGGGGATATAATGTAACACCCCAAAAAACTATTAGGATTAACTAGAGCTTGTTGTAGGTATTAGAGTAGTAAAACTTACTTCTAAAACATAGAATGAAAGGTTTGGGGGTTAAACGTCAAGGTACGACTACCCAAGGACCAACCAAGGGTCGTTGAGGAGGACCCTAAAGCCTAACCCCAAAACTGCCTAAAGCTGCCCAAAGCAAGTGAACCACGGATGGGACCTATGGGGTGTAGTTCAATCATACCTTATGGAAGAGGCTATTGGGTCAAAACCAATTTTCAGGCTGCAGAAACCCAACCCACGGACCTTTAGGACGCCACGTGAGTCCACTAACGGACGGTGGGTCCTAGGTCGTGGTTCGTGCCTGCAAATCTATCCAAGTCGGCCAAGTGTAAGGGTCTTTAGGTAAATTCCTAATTAAGTTAGTTTGATGTGAGGTCGTTTTATATTGTTTTAATAGACTTATATAAGACTTTTTAAGTCATTAACCACCTCATACACCTCATAAATCCCAAGACCCAAAACCCATAACCAACTTTTCCCCAAAATAAACTCTCTCTAGAATTCCAAGGAAGAAGAAGAAGAAATGTGAAGATAGGGTTGAAGAATTAAGATTTTCTCCTCAATTTCACGGTGAATCTTCAATAAGGTATGGTAGCTTTTCATCTATGGGTAGCCTTCACCCATAGAGCCCCTCCAAACCCCGAATTTCACAACTAGAAAACCCAAAAGTTAGGGTTCTACTTCAATCTCATGGATTCCTTTCAAATTCATTTTAATTGATTGAATTATGTTTTTTATGGATATATTGATGATTTTATATGATTTTAAGCTGAATTCCTCAAGAATCCATAAATTACCCTAATTTCTCAACTTGGATCTTCAAGTGTGGGTATTGATTGATACTGGTAGAAAGTTATAGAATTATGAATATTATAAATTGATTACTTGAATTATGTCATCATCCATTTCTAAGGTACTGATTTTAGATGCATTGGTGAATTATCATCCATGGTCCTTGAAGAGAAAATTAGGAGAATTTTGCATGATCATGATAGTTATGTACATGCTTTATGAATACTTTGAAAATAATGTAATTATAACTAAGATATAATTGTGGTATTGTTGAAAGGATACTCTTAATTATACACCTAGGATGGATGATGACATGTGGTAAAAGGTTTCCTCATATAATAATATACCTTGTATTGGTAGGCTAAGGGCATCGTCTTCATGTTTAATTAAAAGTTATCTTGATGGATATACCTTGAATTGGTAGACTAAGGGAATTCTCTTCATGTGTAATTAAAAGTTATCTTGATTTATATACCTTGAATCGGTAGGCCAATGGCATCCCTTTCATGAATGAGTAATGAAGTATCCTAAGGCTTTGTCTTTAATCGGTAGACAATTGGTACCCCTTCCATGAGGAGTCCATGAACTATTGTAAAGATGAACCTTGAATCGGTAGACCAAGGGTACCCCTTTCATGAAAATTTAGTCAGATATTCTAATGATGTACTTTGAACCAGTAGGCCAATGGCATCCCTTTCGTGTGTAATGATGTTAAAAAAGAATTAACTACTCCATGGAAATTTAATGCGTAGCACCAAGTGGATAGTGTGAGGTGGAAGCTCTCCCTATGTATGGTCGGGTTCCTAGTAACAACCTCATTATCCAATAACTATGTGCCCAAATAGGTTATTAGCTAGTGGATCCATCTAAGCTAAAATGTTACCGGTTCTGCCTTGGGCAAGTAGACCAACTATTTTCGGTGTGGGACATGATACCGGATTCCATGATTTTCTCAGATGGTCTATGTCGGTTAAGGCATAACCATGAACAAGAATGTGAGTTATGTACTATGGTTACTCAAGAAGTTCTATGAAGTGTGCGTGCGGGTATGGGACTTCATCCATTCATTGCACAAGTAGGCTTTGAGAGTAGTTATGGTGTGTTTCTCAAATGTTATAAATGACTTATGAAATTATTATGTTTATGATGATATTACTAAGTATGTTGTTATGAAGGCTAATTGGGATGATGAATGTTTAATGTGGATTGTTGCTATGAGTTTCTTTCCTTGATATGACTTAGTAAATATGAAGGTTTCCTTGTTTATGAGTATTAACTAAAGATGAGAATAAAGAATGGTAAGTATGATTATGGTGGTCTAAAAGTGGTACTTAGTGTAGATGGGATTATGGGATCTTTATCTATACATTGCACAAGTATAACTTAGGGTTACTTATGAAATGGTTCTATTATGCTATGATGACTTATATGTTGAATATGCTTGTGACTTATGCTTTTTATACTTAAGTGCATGATGATTCTCAAACTTGGCAAATGCATGCTTTTCAACTAGAATGTCCTTTTTAGAATGTTTTAAAGGTTTTTATGCCTGGCTGTCATACTTACTGCAATTTTTGTACCAATCCATATTTTCTAAATATTTCCCAAAGTGTAGGTTCCGGTTCTTAAGGCGATCTTCTATTAGTTCAAGCTTGGATCGACTATTCTCCTAGCTTGTGGTGAGTCCTTAATATTTGAGGACGTATGAGTCATTAGTAGTTTCTTTCTAGTCATTTTATGTTTTGGATTATGTTGAAAGGGTCGTGACCCTATTTTTTATTCAAAGATTGTATTAGATGGCAAATTGAGACAAGTTAAACTTCCGCTTGCTTTTATGAAAGATTTCGATTGTATGGATAAAGTTTTAAAATTTCCGTATCATTTCTTTTATCTTATGTGATGATATTCTAAGGGATTGTATGAGACCCCTTCGGGGTCAAGTACACCATGTTACATCTAGGGTGTACCCCTGGGTCGTGACACTAGGACAACTCTTGACCGTATCCGTCTTCTTAGGATCTACCTCTTACTTGAAACAATGTGACCTAGAAAAGCTACAAACCTTAACCAAAATTCACATTTACTTAACTTTGCAAAAAGTTGTTGGTCCCTACAAATTTGCAACACGATCCTCAAATGATCAATATGCTCATTCTCACTTCTTGAATAGATTAATATATCATCAATGAATACAAGCACAAACATGTCTAGGTATTGTCTAAACACCCTATTCATCAAATCCATCAACACCGCCGGAGCATTTGTCAACCCAAACGACATTACCAAAAACTCATAATGACCATATCGTGTTCGAAAAGCCCTATTCGGAATGTCATCTTCTTTCACCCTCAATTTGTGGTAACCCGATCAAAGATCAATCTCTAAGAAATAACATTCTCATTGAAGTTGGTCAAATAAATCATCTATCCTTGAGAGAGTATATTTGTTCTTAATGGTCATCTTGATCAACTGAGGATAATCAATACACATACGAATAGAACCATCTTTCTTTCTAAGAAACAAAATTGGAGCACCCCATGGAGCGATACTCGGTCAGATGAAACCCTTATCCAACAAATCCTTCAATTGTTATTTCAAATCCCTAAGTTCTTCAAGAGCCATATGGTAAGGAGGAATAGAAATAGGTTGCGTATCTGGGAGAAGATCAATACCGAAGTCTATGTTCCTTTTGGGAGGAATACTGGGTAAATCATCTCGGAACACTTTTGGAAACTCATTAACAATGGGGACTGACTCGAGAGTAGGGGTTTCGGAATATACATCCATCACCCTAACTAGATGGTAAATCCAACCCTTAGAAATCATCTTCCTAGATTTAAGATAAGAGACAAACTGAACCTTAGGCATATAAATTCACCCTTTCCACTCTAGTACGGGTTCATTTGGGAATTGAAACTTGACTACACGAGTTCTACAATCAATAGAAGCAAAACATGAGTGCAGCCAATCTATACCAAGAATAACACCAAAATCTAGCATATCAAGCTCTATCAGGTCAAGAAGAGTAACTCTATGGGATAAGGAAATGAGACACTTTATATTGACCCTCTTTGCCACAATAGAATCTCCAACAGGAGTAGAGATAGAAAAAGGTTCTAACAATACATCCGGAAGAACATCAAACCTCATAGCCACATATTGTGTCACAAAAAACAAGGTAACACTGGGACCAAGTAAAGAATAAACATCAAGTTGGAAAACTTTCAACATACCGATAACCACATCGTGAGAACCCTCTTATTCACCACGAGTTTGAAGTGCATAGAATCGATTTTGCTTTGGAGCATTGGGACCCAAACAACTAGGAGTAGCTTGCTTGCCCTCTCTTTCTTTAGTCGCAAGCATTGAGAAATCTCTCATTTTGTGACCAGTTTTACCACAACTAAAGCCACCATCCATGCCGGCTAGGCACTTACCCTCGTGCTTTTTTCCATACCTAGTAGAAGTAGACATGGGCAATGAAGATCCACTACTATTAACTCCTTGAGGCTCTGGTTTAGTCACCTAATATTTTTTGAACTTAGGAGGAGCATGGGAGTAACCTTGATAGGAAAACCTTTGTCGAAATCTAGGACGACCATGTCCATCGGACCTTGCATGAGGGAAATTACCATCACCGGTCTTAGCCCTTTTTGCCTCCCTAGACTTTTCCTTAAGTCTCTCCTCCTCAATCTTTTATGCATGAACCATGAGATGAGAGATGTCCATGTCACTCACTAATGATCATGGTGGTTCGACACTCTTTAACCACAATTTCGAACATACCCGAAACAAACTTACTCATCCTAGCCCTTGAATCGGCAACCATCATTGGAGCGTACTTAGACAATTGTGTGAATTTTAGAGCATATTCCCTCACACTCATACTTCCTTGTCGGAGGTAGATGAACTCGAGCACCTCATCTTTCCTCATCTAAAGGGGAAATAACCTATGAAGAAAACCTACTTCAAACTTCTCCCAATCAATAGGACCCGCATCTTCCAGCCTCCTTTATTTTCATTGGTTATACCAAATTTGAGCCACACCTTTTATTTGATAAACGGCCAACTCTACCTTTTCCACTGACATCACTCCCATGATCATCAAAACCTTATAGACATCATCAATGAACTCTTGAGGATCTTCTTCAACTTTAGAACCATGAAACTCTGGAGGACTCATCCTAGTGAAGTCCCTCACTCTAGAAGATGTCGTGCCCACATTTGGGTTCACGGTAACTGCAACCTCCCTATTGGCTTGGGCTGTCACGGCTTGAGTAAACACTTGAAAGACAGCCCTAAACTCTGCATTACTTAATTGATCAGCGAAAGGATCGATTGGAACTTGAGGAGCTTGGGGAGGAACTTCTTGTTCCGAATTCTCCCTCACATTCCTTCGATTATAAGCTCTTCGGGTAGCCATATCCCGAAGAGCATACGATAAGGATTAGGAGAGAGACATTATAGACTTAAACTCTATCGTACAACTTTAGAGTAATAAAAGAAGTAGAGTTTCCTAATCATCTTGTAATATTCTAAACCTTGTGATCAACGTGGCTTATGAGACATCCTAGGACCATTCAAAACCTTGCGTTCTAATACCAAGTTTGTCACGACCCAGGGTACCCCCTAGATGTAACATGGCGTATAGAACCCTGGATAACCTCATACAAGCCACTTAGCTTTCATATCATAAGAAATAAACAATAAGAGTAAAACAATAGTCCAAGTCCAAATTTTTTTATAAAGAAAAGCGGAAGTCTAAAACACTTGTCTCAATAGCCATCTTGTACAATAGAATGAAATTGGGCCTTGCCCATACATCATATCCAAAACTGAAATACAATAAGGAAACTAGAAACAATGAAAATCCATCCTCGAAGCATGAGGACTCACCAAAGTTTAGAAATCTCGAGATCAATCATGAGCCACGAAACTGAGAAACTTGACTGTCGGACACAATATTTGGGAAAATGTAAGCAAGAGTATGTGTTAGTACAAAATAATGTACCAAGTATGATAGCTATGCATAAAACATTTAAATCATGCTAAAAGGGACAATTCATTTCATGAAATGCAATTGACCAAGCTAAAACATGATATAAGAGAGCTAAAATTCAAAAAAATTCGGAAGAGTCAAAATCGTTTTGCAATTAAAATCAAAAGGAGCCATGAGCTCAATCATCCACAGAAAGAAGTATTTAACACAACTTTAAGGCGGAACTACCCAAACTATACACAAAAGGTGTGGGCCTCGCCCCACCACAAATAAAAGGTATTTGTCCTCAAATGCAAACAAATAAAAAACAATATCCGAAAGTAAATTAAAGAAAAATAGAGAGGTATGTAACGAGGGAATCCTGTCTAAACTGTCGTTCCATTTGTTTGGGCATCAGTGTCCGATCTATGGGTGTGAGTTTGGACAGATAAAAAGTGAGGGAGAGTGATGAAGTTGAAACTTTTAAACCTTTGGCTTGCAAAATTGTTCAGTTTTCACCCGTTCGGCGACATTAGTCCCGATCGCTAATCTATTCGGTGAAACACCAAATTTTCATTTACCCCGCCGAAGTTTATAAAACCTCCATGTTGTGTGGGAGTACAAATGGGGGTCTCTATCATAATCGCCGACACGATCAGTGGTTTGCCATTAATTTACTGTGCTCACCGAGTTTTACAGACTCCAATGCAAGATGATCTTGAGTCTAACGGCAGTCTAGTTTGGAGTCGCCGAACCATTCGGCGGCTATGTGATTGGACCTGTTTTTCGCCAATTTGCACTTTTCTTTCATTCTCCACACTTTCATCTGCACATTTAACAAACCATTATTCTATCAAAGCAACCTAAAGTAATAAAGGGTTTAAGGTTGCCTCCCAAACAACGCCTTAGTTAATGTCGTGGCACAACACACCAGCGCCTTCAGGCGTCTTCCAAATTCAACACTTCAACCAAAGAAATCTCTTGACAATCCCCGAAATATAATTTCAGACGTTGACCGATCACTTTAAATGTAGGTCCTTCCTGATCTTCAACTTCTATGGCACCATTGGTGAACACTCGCGTTACTCTAAAAGGTCCACACCATTTGTATTTGAGCTTTTCGGGAAAGATTCTAAGTCGAGAGTTGTATAACAAAACCCAATCTTTTTCATCTTCTCTGTGTAGATAGTTGAACTTTCATATGATCTGAGTCTAAATTCATCCAGTTCGTTCAACTGCTCCACCCTCTCCGTTGATGTTTTGGACCAGTCCAAATTTAGAGCTTTCAATGCCCTCAATGCTTTGTGTTGAAGCTCGACGGGCAAATGACAAGCCTTACCATAAACCAACTGATCTAGAGACATACCAATAGGTGTTTTTTAAGCGGTCCGATATGCCCATAGTGCATCATCGAGTTTCCTGGACCAGTTAGTTCTGTTGGCATTTACTGTCTCTGCCATGATGCTTTTGATTTCCCGATTTGACACTACGACTTGGCCACTTGTTTGAGGATGATATGAGGTTGCTACCTTGTGTTTCACCCTATATTTGCTCAGCGCCATTGAAAACCACCTATTGCAAAAGTGGGAACCCCCATCAATAATGATCGCCCTAGGAGTGCCAAATCCTGCGAAGATGTAGCATTCCAGAAATTGGACAACACTTTTTCCTTCGTTGTTTGGGAGTGCGATGGCTTCCGCCCATTTTGAGACATAATCCACAGCCACCAAAATGTATTTATATCCAAATTAGCTCACGAATGGGCCCATGACATGTATTCCCCATATATCGAATGCCTGGAATTCCAAAATAGGAGTGAGAGGTAACTCGTGCCGTCTAGATACGCTGCCTTGCTGCTAACATTGAGAGAACTTTTTCACAAATTCATGCGCATTCTTGTATAGGGACGGCCAGTAATAACCACTTTGGAGAACTTTAGAGGCAGTGTGAATACCACTATGGTGTCCTACCATTGGAGATGCATGGCAAGCATGGAGAATCTCTACCGCTTTTTCTTCTGGAACACACCTCCTAATAACATGGTCAGCACATTCTCTAAAAAAGTATGGTTCATCCCAAAAGTACTTGTTAACGTCGAACATGAATCTTTTTTGTTGGTAAAAGGTTAGCTAATCCAGCATCAATCCAGTCACAATGTAATTTGCAAAATCGGAATACCACGGTGTAGGTTTGATAGATATAGCAAACACATGTTCGTTAGGGAATGAGTCGTCTATGTCGACCTCACACTCGGCATCTTCCCTTCCTTCTAACCTCGACAAGTGGTTGGCCACTTGATTTTCGCTTCCTTTTCGATCTTTAACCTCAAAATCAAACTGTTGTAATAGTAACACCCACCTTATCAATCTTGGTTTTGCATCTTTCTTCGCCATCATGTAGTGGAGTGCAACATGATCAGTGTGTACTATTATTACTTTGGTGCCTAGCAAGTATGCCCGGAACTTTTCAAATGCATAGACCACTGCTATCAACTCTTGTTCAGTGTCTGTATAATTTCGCTGGCCACTATTCAGAGTTTTGCTTGCCTAATAAATTGGGTTAAATAACTTGTTGCGCTTTTGCCCAGCACTACTCCCAATGCCAGTCAACTAGCATCACACATTACTTTGAAAGATTCGGATCAATCAGGACTGACGATAATTGGAGTGGATACTAGTTTTTCTTTCAAGCACTTAAATGCGGTCATACAAGGATCATCAAAATAGAACTTCGCTTCCTTCTCTAGGAGTTTGCATAGTGGATGTGCAATCTTAGAGAAGTCTTATATGAACTTTTGGTAGAAACCTGCATGCCCCAAAAGGTTAATCCTTCATCCGGTCCAACTGATTCGGGTTCAAATGCTTCTAGGAAAAACAAATAATATGCTCTTCAGACTCGTGGAGAAAAAAAAGGTTCCCAATGTTGTTACCGGTATGTTGAAAGTCTTCCAACTTGATATTTATACTTGACCCCGGTGGTACCTTGTCTTTTGTGAGACCATATACGACTATGAGGTTTGATATTCTTCCGTATGTGTTGTTAGATCTATTTTCTGCCTCTACCCCTGTTGGTGATTCTATTGTGGCTAAGAGGGTGTATAGAAAGTGTCCCATTTCCTTGTCCCATAGAGTTACTCTTGTTGATTGGTAGATATTGATATGTTAGACTTTGATGTTATCCTTGGTATGGATTGGCTGCACACGTGTTATCCTTCTATTGATTGTAGAACTCATGTAATCAAATTTCAGTTCCCGAATGAGCCTGTCCTAGAATGGGAAGGGGGAAATTCTATGCCTAAGGGTCAGTTTGTCTCTTCTCTTAAAGCTAGAAAAATGATTGATAACAGTTACTGATTTAACGTTTCTAGCACACCTCTTCCAATTCTAGGTGTCAACTGTCACGACCCAAGCCTAGGGCCTAGACGTGACATGGCGAATGAGGAACCCGAAGGAACCCCAAACAAGCCTCTCAAACTTGTCATCACACTTCATCGGTCGCGGAAGTACATTTAACATTAATTAACGGGAAATAGGGACTAAG